>DWHP01000545.1:0-19367 GCA_018247895.1 Parnassius honrathi
CAATTAACAATTTCATTGGTGCCGGCGGGGATCGAACCCGGGTTACTCGCGTTCTGTTATATTTACAGCGAGTGTCTGAGCTACCACGGCTCTGTGCTATCTGTATATTGTGTATCTGTGTATTATTGATTAAGATGATTATTATTTAGGGGCAAGTCCCGATGGATTTATCGGAGATGACTTTCTAACTGAAGTCAAATGTCCTATTTCTGCTTCTAATATGCCACCTGTGGAGGCCATAACTGAAAAAAGATCAAATTTTGTTTGATACGAGAAAGACAGATGATTTTAAAAAGAAATCATGATAACTATTTTGTTTTTCGTAGTATGGACGCCACATGTTTCGGCGTATGAAAAAATTAAGTACGATGACCAATTTCGGTCTGAAAAAATGCAGCCAAAACGTAACTCATTTTATTTTCAGTGTTTAATACCAAAACTGATTGACCCTCGAGTGCCTAGAAATATGGCAGCTCGAGAAAAAGTGTAATAAAGTAATATGTAGTAATAAAAAAAAATTCCACAAGCTGTTACTTTTTTATTTATTCACCTGCCTAATTAAGTGTAATCTCGAAATCTTTTTAAGTTACAGTTCTTATTCAATAAAGACTCTAAAATAAAAAAACTAAATATTACCTAATGAAATTATTCACAGATACTAATTTTTTCATAAGAAGTATTTTTTGTGTAGGTTTTCGATATTACTTTCTTCTCCCAAAGCTGTAATAATATCTTTTTTAATTTTTTTTATGTTACCCCACATTAGGACTGTCTCCAGTATCGTGGAGGCAGTTTTTACATACATAAATTGCACAAGGACAAACATCCAGACCCGGAACAATTACTTGTAGGCCATACAAATACTTGTGCCGTGCGGGATTCGAACCCGCGGCCCTCAGCGCTATAACTCATTGCTGAGCTACTGCGCCACGTAGCCGTCAAATCTATACATATATGTATATCGATAAAATCTCTAACATCTCATAACAACAAACCACAACTACAGCAGTATGCGTATGCCCCTGCCGTATCGTGCGACAGAGAGTTGCAAGTCTTAGAAGCAATTGCCTACATTTCTTTATTGTAAATATAATTGTTTCGGGCGATAACATTTTTACCCCCCTGAACCTTTACGAAATGAGATAACTTTGATCTCATTAGATTCAGTATACCTTGGTTTAGGTCGGTACGTTTTACTTTTATACTAAATCAGTTTAGTTTAATTAAGAAAAGTAAAAACGTTCGAGGAAATTTTTAAGTCAAAAATATTGATATTTAGATGGTAATAGCTTATATCGTATGTAATATTTCTTTAAAATTAAAACGTACGGACCTAGTTTTTTGTTACATCTACAACATTTCCAAAATTATGAAAATTGGACTATGTTTACTGGTGGGAAAACGTTATCGCTTTTTGTATGAAAATTTACTGCTTTACAACATATGCTGTCCCATAATACGTCCTTGGCAGCGATAGTGTTCCCTATCCCTGATCGAAGCCAACCAAGAAAAAAGTATTCTTATTTTGGGATATTTTATCAAAACAACATATTTTTGATCAATTTTGTATTTTTAGTAACAGCTAATCAATATTTTAATCATAAATAGATAATGCTAATGTACAACCATTATAATAATGTGTCAACCTCGATGCGGTCACCGGACGAAATATAATTTCAAAAAAGGTACATTAACTATACAAACAATAGGATTTGAGATTCAGATTAGTTCAGCTGATTTCAATTATATTGTTTACCTAATATTAACAATTAAAATACTAAATTCACATAAATAACTTAAAAGATTGAATTAAACACAATATTTACATGCATTAAATTAAATTTAAAATAGCAATATAATAAAGGCAAGGTATTTCGTTAAAACACTGTCAGAACTAAAAATGATACCGTTTATTTTGTTTTTAAAATTGATTTAAAATGGCACTGTTGTTGATTAATGACAGGAGAAAGTTTAAAATAGAATAAAATACTTTTTATCACAATTGTTTCCACTTCACAAACTTAATCATGGTTGTATAAATCCAGTCAAGGATTATAACTACGATTAAAAACGCTTCAGTCTTTTAACTCCGACGTGGTACTTAATACTTTAGAACATAGAGTGCGTATTTGGTGAACACAATCTATCACAAAAAACACCTATGTACATTTAATTTAAATAGAAATGTTAAAATGCCTGCTTTAAATAAAAAATAATACAACTATATTTCAGCATCGGAATCTTTTAGAATTAAAATTCATTTCACTCTAACATTAAGCTAGAGAAAAAAGTATAATTAAATTAAAACAATTTAAAATAAATATCTTATTAAAATACGTAGCGATTGATTTAGTACGTAATATATATCATACATAATTAAGCTCAGTAATGCAATACTATCTATCAAACAGTAAATTCATAACCTATTTTTATATCACATTTGAAATATCAATCTTCTTCATATACATTAATTATTAATAAAGCTTCTCTTGCAAACTGTCGATATAGCCTGCCGTTAATTTGGATGTATCAAATGGTACGTGCACCTCCCTTGAATATATTGATAAATTGTCAAAGAATTTTAGTATGTAAGAAAGTTCACAATAGTGTAGTCAGTTTAAATTTTCAATCAACAGTTTGCAGTACATATTAGTAAAAGTAAGTGACACTATAATAAGGAAAATAAAGTTATTAAACATGCTTCTGTACTTTATGGATAATTTTAGTACTCGCACGGTTGCATAAAATGAATGCGGTGTGTCAAATGACTACACGTTATCATATATCTATCTTGACGTATCGGACGCAACACACATACAATATTACACGTATAATACTGATTATTTAATTCGTTTAATATTTAATTAAAATTCTCGTGAGCGTTTATCTCGTAATGTGGGACACTTTTACGATGGCGCTACTTACTGACCGATAAGGGCCGAATGTAGCCTTAGCGAACGAACACCCAAGAAGTCACTTTATGTAAATGAAGTTAAGTCACATATTTCATTAGCTTGAAAAATAATTAATACAAAATTATAATTACGTGATAATTTTGCCCCCGAGACTTAAAACAGTCATTGCGACCGAGCACCCGACGCATGCGTCGATAAAGTGGAAAATATTTATCAAACAGATATTATTATTGTTGTCGTAATATAATGATAATGACGTATATGTTTATAATTTAGGATTTAACTTTGAAATGATATTATTAAATACCACTTAAAGTAGTCTTCAGCATTTCTTTTAATTTGACTCCTTTCTTCGAATGACCAGTCGATAAAGTACATACGATAGTTAAAATAAATAATGTGTACGCCTCCAAACTGCGTAAGGAAACCAATAAGTCCAATTTCTATTCAAAGCTAAAGTGGTTTTATTTGACAAAAATTAACTGTCGTAAAACTGGTCTCATTGGAATCCCGACTCAGTGTCTACAAAAAGTAACCTTTGTAGATCACATGTTAGCATTTAATAGCCAAATAAATTAACCAAACGAGCAACCGTTTACTTTTATTTTAGGTCGGATCATATACAAGCGCATAAAATAAAATAGGTATTCAATAGCAACATAGAACTATTTACATAAGCCTTCGATAGAAGAAAAAAAAGTGATGCGATTATATACACCGTTTGTTATCTGCTTATGAAAAAACAGGTCCACTCTCGTATCCGAGTCACAACCGTCCGACACTTGTGAAGTTTCTCTTGTTGATCACATACATGTACACATCATTAGCGTTCGAACATTTATAAACATGTGTGAACCACTTTTTCCGTGCGACATGTTTTACATTTAACTTCGCAGCACCAGTGAAAGGTACAATTGCACCTTTCAACCACAAACTTGGTCTCAGTCTTATAACCGCGGCCGCAACACATCAGGTCGCAACCATCAACACCGATGCTAGTGTCGTTGCATGCACGACCGTGTGTACCCGGAATACCTAACCTCGGATTCTTTTCGCAAAATCCGGGCGAAGATTCTAAGTAAACGAGGTCTTTCAACCCAGGAGCCTTGTGATCAGGGTTATACGGTCGAAGTTGAAACCTATATCGATCCCTTCGCGGCACCCTGTGCGACGTTGCGTCATTCCGTTGCGTAGGAGCCTCGAGGTCGGTGTTACTCATTAAGACTCGCGATGCACCATCGAATCGGTCCTTAAGCGCATCCCCTACGGAACGAAAACTTGGCAGTCGCATCCAGCATGTCTTTACTGTGCACGACCCGGACATGCCATGGCACTTACACTCTTGTCGCATCTCCGACTGCACGTGCTGTGGACAAAAATAAATAAAGTAATTATTAAAACTTAAAACAAAGGAAACTTAATTTGTTTAGTTATAGAAGGAGATATATAATGATGTCCAAATATCTATAAATTCTTTTCATAACAGTGCACAAGTGATCGATGATCTACTAAGCGCACTCCATCGATCGAATCTCACGATCGAGCAAATTGTTACAAATCGTGGGGTGGTGGGCCGGTCGTCACCGCGCGAAGACAGATCATAAATCATACACGAGCGACATTCATCATTCTTAGAAGGTAGATAAATGACGCAGGGATGGAGATTGTTAATATTTTACGATACCCAAGCGCAGGCGCTTCATAGAAAGCAGGCAGTATTTATTCATTCACATGTAGATAGCTGTGTCGTGCGGTCTAGTGTCCAAATATGTACAAAACAATTGACGGAATGCAGTGAATATTCATCGCACGAACACCCAGTGCGTCTGTCGTGACAGGAATTAAGTTCATCAGTTAATGATGCGTCTGGGTGGCTCAAGGCGTCCGACGACCCCTTTTGATGAATTTTAGGCAGGAACGGACAGTGGGTATGCAAATGTGGGTGTACAGTGGGAGGGAGATGCGCAAGCGCAACGAATGGATGCCCGATGCACGTCGCCACGAGATGGGCTGAGCCGCCTGACGCATAATTAATTTTAGACTTAAGCGACATGTCAAGTGGCTGACAATCGATCGGCACCCGTAATGGTAATGTAAACACGGAGCGACGACATGTCGCGATAGCGTTCGAGTACGATTGTTTTATGGATGTTTATAAGCAGCTCCCATTCAAGTGGTGATT
Organism: Parnassius honrathi; assembly: GCA_018247895.1. Classification (NCBI taxonomy): domain Eukaryota; kingdom Metazoa; phylum Arthropoda; class Insecta; order Lepidoptera; family Papilionidae; genus Parnassius; species Parnassius honrathi. Next base: position 5,098 of record DWHP01000545.1, read on the forward strand.
GGACAGAAAGTGTTGACTGTTCGATTTATTAATATCCAATCACCACTCTGAGACCTTTACTCGCTGATTGCCTTGGTTTTTGTTTGCGAAATTGCGACCGTAACTTAACTTCCCGCAATGAAAGTTAAACTGGATTTAATACTCGGCTTACTTTCTTAAATAAATGCTTAAAATTGTTTTAAACCGACTTCCAAAAAAGTATAAAGTTTTTAATTTGACTGTATGTCCTTTTTTGCAGTCTCAAAAATCAAGCTTAATTTTATATTAACTTACCGCTCTGCCTGCTTCGTTATTATGTAAATTCATCTTCTCTCGCAAGGTTTTGCCTCGTTCACCTGTGTCTACGAACTCGCGGCTGAATCGAAATCCGAAGCCGATGTTGTCACTGCAACCGCCCCACTTCCACACTCTCACGTTCGCCGCTGCTGCAGCGCGTGTGCGATGCGGTGTGCGGTCCAAGTGCGAGTAGTCACAAGTACATGACTCTATAGAGCCCTCAGCACAGGCGCGTGACACAGCATGGGTCACACCAGCGCTCGTTATAGCATATATAAATGCGGTTTCACGGCATCCTGCGATAAAACATTAAACATAATTAACAAATGTTTCTTCATCATCACAAATTTTAAGCATTATTTCATACAGTGATATGTGCTGCTTTGTAGCTTTCGGAACTAATTTTGTTTTGGGATAACTCGTTATCATTGCTAAAAGGATCTACGATGCATATGATGCATCGATTTATAACGCTGAATTAAAAATAGCTTTTTTTGTTTTAAATCAATTTAAAATCTGCTATAGTAAAATTTTAGCTACATCAGAATTTAAAGCCGTATTTGATGAAAATTGCGTGGGCGTGAAGAAACAAACTCCTATTTTAATATTGTTGTTTTGATAATAAGAATGCATGTTTTATGGCATTTTTCAAATAGGTATGTTTGGCATTATTATAATTAATTCATATCAACATGTGAGGGTCCCATATTTTAATTAAATTTTATTATTGCTTGGGGTTAAGACAAAAAATTCAGCCATATCGTTAGCTCGATAGGTATCAAATTTTTTGAATTCAAAACATTCGGGCTCATCGGTAAATTGCAATGGGTAAGTCAACGGACGCTAACCTTCACTGAATTGGTATTTAGCAGATTGTTTCCCTTTAGTAATACTGTTCATATTTTAACATTATTTGGTTTTGAATTTAAAGGAGGACATTTTTTACGCGCGTTTTGACATGAAGTAATAAATTATAAGTTTTCAAATTTTTCAACAAAGTTCACACAACAATGATATAATAATAAATCGAGTTCATTCATCTACCATCGTACACATAAATCGATGGGCTCGTCTTGTATCGAATACCTACTATAAACAATTAATAGCTCGGCATTAGAATCAAATACTCATAAAATACAATTAAAAGAGAGAGGGTATATCTCGACGATTGAAAATAAAAGAAGTGCCTCTTACCTACACGAGAGATTATAAATTTGATCATTACAAGTGGTACGGCGCGCGCATCGAATTCTCTCCCTTAATATCGATTTAATAGCCTACATACTGTTTAACGATTAATATCGATATTCAAGGTCTTTGTGTTCGTCTACTACATTCAAGAAGATTTGTATTTATATTATATTGAAAGAAAATGCATAATAATATTGTATAAATTTGGACATATTCATCTTACAGCATAAAGTCAATTAATAACTTTGGTCATTAGTCTGGTCCAAAGGCTTGTATCAAACAACGTTATTTCCGAAATAAAAGGACCTGTTAACGATTGTAACCCCATCTATTGTTTTGGTTTAGCGTAGAAACATGGACGCCTTTGGTGGTCCAATTGACAACATTTACAAATTCCGTATATCAGCAACTATATAAAATGAAAACGATAAACTTTTATTTGTTAATATTTATAGTAATAAAATATGAAAACAACGCAGCGAATGCTCCGGCGTTATTAAGGACTCAATAAGCAAATGAAATCATTTTTTTATTGAGTTGTCATCGTGCACCGATATAAATTACTGTGAACGCACATCGCCGCGGTCCGCTTCGGATTCGCTTTTTGTACTTTCCTTTGGGATGTTACACAAAAGTATTTTATTCAGCAATTACTTGAGATGTTCGACCGGGAATTTTAATGTCAATTTTGCCATCATTCAATGCTCGGACGAAATTAATTCAAGATACGAATGCGAGCGGTCGCAGAGTCGGGCATTTATCTTCTGTAATGACTTGGAAACGTTCTCTCGCATTAACTATAACAAATAGGTGCGGGCCAATTAAATATGGCACGCGTAAATTACGCTCGTAAAATAACAGCTTTCGGCTAATCCTATTTACTGTTGACGTCTTAACGGACGAATAAAAGTTGTAGTTGTTTGGACAGGGTCATAATGATGCAATGACTTGCGACGCCTTCGCAACGAATCATTCATCGAAGTGTTCTACACTTATACTTCTTGTAACTAATATTTATTCTGTGCTTATACTCAATGGAAAAACATCCACTTTTAAAACATATATTTTTAGACTTCTATTTGTTTCGTGTGGACTTGAACTCGCAGCCCGGAAAAGAACCGTTAAGCCACTATTCTCATGAACCATCCTTATTTAGTAAACCGAGATCTGAAAATAACTTTTTCCATAAATAATAAAACGTTTAAGTGGCTCTGGAGGTCACAACGTCTTTGTATTATAAGGTCGCAAACGTATCTGACAAACCACATAGCACTAGTACCTACAAAGGTACATGGAATTTCAACAAAGTGGTTTTGAGGACGGCCGAGTCGAAGTTTGGGCAAATTAAATATTGTGGCCATAGTGTACCCGACTGCGTATCGTCCACGCAGCGTTCAAGCCATTCGAGCGTATGAGTTAGTAGCCGGTCGGTTTGTCGGATCGGATAGATTGTTCCTGTGCCATTAACAACTTCCAAAGCAATGGTGTATGCAAGTTACAGCGACAGTAAAAATGGAAGTAAAGTTACAATTCTTTAAAGACCTTCTCTCACTCCTGAGAGGGTTTTAGGGGAAGAAATGTCCGCCGCACTGTCCCAATGCGTGTGTGCAGGCTTCACATGTCCTAGAATTGTATTTTTTTTATTTCTCAGACATGTAGGTTTCCTCACGATGTTTTCCTTCAACGCCAAGCAAGTAAATTAGCATTTAAAATTGCAATTAACAATTTCATTGGTGCTGGCGAAGATCAAACCCGGTTTCCCGCGTACTGTAAAATTTACAGCGAGCGCTAATCCCCTGAGCTACCAAGGTTTTGGCTTTAGTTGCAGCGAGGCAGTAATAAATTGACTATTGTATAATCACTATCATATCGATTGAAATAATGATAAATGTTATTATTGAAAAATGTGTGTATTGTCTTATTGTAATCTGAAGATATTTAATATACCGTCATATTAGTTTACTCCCAGTTTTTAATTTATTTCTAAAAATAAATAAAACAAAGTTTCTGCTCGTATAAATAATTCAATAATTTATTTTGCTGCCGCGGTTGCCCATCGATTTTCTCGACAACAAAGCCGATTGTCGCATTTTGCAAATTAATCGCGACGTAGAAAAATTATGACAGATGTAAAGAGGCTCCAACGGAGGAGTCGCATTAGTCACAGTATTAGTAAAACGTAAATATATTGTACAGGCCTAATTAACTGACCATATAAAACGGTTATCAGATGATGTGTATAACTTATTTTCGCCTATAACAATATAGAGTGTCATTAAAGGAGTTCATAATAAAATACTATTATTTTATGGAGGTAATTTCACCCCATCAACCCGAGGTCAAATAAAAACAAATATGAGTAATGTGAACCAATAAAAGTAAATTATTATTATAACTGATAATAAAGTGCTGTCGGTAGATTATCTGTGCGGATAATAAATGATCCCGAAGTCGGTTTACAACGCGAGCATCGAGCGATAATTCCATCCCAGTGGATTGGCAGTTAAGGAGAGGCGTTGAGAATTTATAAAAGTCAGAAACTCGTAAATCCAAGCGTGCGTCTTCCCGGCCGCACTGTAAAATAAAACTTAATCACTGTTGACATTTGACGAACACCCGGGCCCACAAAGTGAGCCATTAAATAATTCAAAATTAATGCACTAATTAAATATGTTCCCGTCCGCATTAAGTCGTCAAGAAGAGGTGTCTCAGTAAGATTAATTTGAAAGATTGACTTATGATGGTTTCGCGCCTCGGTCCGCTTGTACTTTATTATTTATGGCGACCAGCATTATTCAAATTTGATGAGACGTGATTACTCAAAACATCCATAAATCACCCGTTTGGCTGGTTTAGACAATTCTATCGAGGATCGACTTATCGAATGAGGTCATTATAGTCGCGTGTTTTTTGCTTTTAAATTTTATTAACGACAATTTAAGAGCAATTTATTTACTACAAAATGAATATCACTTCAATTATTCAAAAAATAATAAAACATCAGTATTAAACACAGTCGCTTAACCGTATTCGTTTATTTAACTATAAAGCTGCTTGATAGAGCCCGACGTGTTCTTCATCATCAATTAAAGAATTCCTCAAGAAAGTTTGATGTATAATACCAAAACCTTGCATAGCAGCCTTTAGCATAATATTTTATGTAAACAAAGAAGAGCATTGTTGAGGTTTTGTAATCAAATCGTAAAAAGTTAACACTACACTTGTGAAACGCGTCCGTACCAGATGTAGGAAATTGCTAGGTCATTATAATAATTTAAAGTATAGAAAGGTAGATTAGTACTCAATCGAACGCAAAATATCGCTGTCTTTTTCAGATAGCATCATTAGAGTAATAATAAAAAGTAATTTTAATATAAAGAAACGATGAGAATAGAGACAATAAGGTGCAGTAATTCATTTTTAGTTACGCTGTGTATGGGTGATAATTTAGCGTTGAATTCCAACACGAGAGAACTCTTGTGACAATTCCAAATTACGTCGGTCATATATCACTCATTGTGAGAGACACAAAGCATCCGGAGCTACCACTCGCTGCCACCTACCACTTGAAAATCCATTCATTCCAAACACAAAGACATTTGTTTTCAAACTAATCTCTGGAAAAAAAGCACTGATAATAATTACGTTTTTAGTAAATTCTCTTACAACAAAATACAATCGTGAATACCAGTAGGTTGCACAAAAATCACAGCATATTTGCGGTGATCACCGATATCTAATTAACGTCGTCCAGTTTTGGATTAACAAATCACTCGTATTTCGAAAACAATTTAAACACCACGAACCTAAAACGCTTATCTAATTGAGCATTAAATATTTCTTCGAAGACATTTTATTTTACATCCGTTTTATTTTCGGTGTGGAACATTTTATACGTTTTATCCACCCACGACGATAGAATCTCGGGGGCAGACATGAGAAACCTTTAAAACAGGAAATATTTGAGAAAGGTCGCTTTATTGGCCGAGTTACCTGCCATTAAGGCTTGCGTTAGGTGTAAACGGGGCTTCCGTGGAGCGTGTATACTGTCGCATCGCTAAACTACGCGGCAGGAGGCCTCGCCGCGGGAAACCAGACCATATATTTTTCTATTCTCGGGTCAACAATGACCCATAGCATAAAAGCATAACTATTGTACCGCTGTCATCGACAGTGTTAATACGATCCTTGAGGTTTATTACAATGAATTGACGACATCGCTACAAGCGTCAATGGTGTGTCGACATCTATATTAGTAATAGTTGGTCCTCCGCTTGGAGAGGCTTTATATTTACAAGCAATAATTAAGGAAATGGACCCTATTGAATGGTTGTGAATAACGATGAACTGTGAAGACGTGTAATGAAATATATGACCTTTTTTATTGAACAAGTAGCTTTGTGACGGGCTCTTGCGGAGTTCTCATGTTGTTGCTTTTTTTTCCATTTTTATGGACATAATTACAATGTATTAAAATATGTTTATCGGAGATTTTTGCGACCGACCTGTTGTATTCGTCTGCGTGATTCCCGCCTCGTCTGCCCTTAATAAAGCAATATACTCTAAATGCATCAGCATATAGCATATAAATTTTATAATCCCTTTTGCTCTTTTTATACATTGAAATTATTAACCGCGGTGGTCCGAGGCCTCCCAGTTATGTATCTTGCTTTTAATTTAGAAAAATGTTACTCGACTTTCATAGTTTGTTGCGGCTTCAATATATTTTTAACTTTTATTCATGCTCTAGGCGTAATCATTCCGATCCGCTCTTGTAATTGTGCATTGTGGGCGTAATTTTTCTTGTCATATATTCAAATGAACAAACATTACCCTTAGTAACATCATTAAAATTCACTTTCATGAATTCTGTTTTATTTGTAAACCTAACTGAAATAATTTTACGTCGGTCGAAATTTAGTAAACATTTTTATTCTAATTTTCTTAAATTAAAAATATTATGTCTTATTTGAGAAAATAGGATTATAATTAATAAATCATAAATGTGCAAAAAACATATGAAAGACATTTTGTATACATATATTATACTTGGATAAACATTCAACGGATGAGTAAGCTGAGGTGGCAATGAGCCGGCCATATGGCTCGAAGAACCGACTATTAATGGGGAAGAAAGTTTGTTAAGTAGTAGCCTCGGATCAAAAACCGAAGTGTAGGGCGACCCCCCACCAGATGGAGTGACGACCTGGTAAAAGCCGCAGGAAGTAGATGGATACAGGTGACTCAGGACCATGCTTAGCGACATTCCCTGGGGGAAGCCTATGTATGCGAATGATGATGATGATAAAACATTCTTATTCGGAATATACGTGTCACAGCGCACCATCCATTGCACTAGCCTGATATATTTTATACCTGTCATAATGTCATAGATATATTACTTACGTTTAGATTACAAAAAAGTAGATGCGTCGATTTCTTTTACGCATCGTCTTTATTCGAGCCCTAGGCCTTTTTCTGTGGCCGAGAGACATTTCGGAGTGTTCGAGTTAATAGAAATATTTACCGAAAGCGTTTGCGCATGTCATTAACGTATAAGAGGCAGATAGGTCAATAACCGGAGCGCATGGTACGTCAGTACAGACCAATCTCGATATCATGCATACCAAATTCAAAATGAGATCGAATTAGACCAAGATATGGGAGCGAAAGCTCTTAATTTTATAGATAACCTCTAATGTGAGCTGAACTTCGATCTAAGAAACGCCTTTTAGTGTTATTCGCTTTTATCGATCCGGATACATTGCTCATCTATTTCAGTCGGTGGCTTTATTGTGTCAACAAAGTAGGTCAGGTTAGATTCATACTTATTTATAAAAGATCGAATTTGATTAATTTTTGGTCTATAAAAATAATAATTACGATATTTTACGTATCATTAATATTTTATTGAGCGTTTTAGAGTTAACATACATCTAAATATCATAAAGTAAAATTTGCCTACATTAGATACTTTCACCTTACGATAGTTGGACGTATAGTCTAGGATTTTCTCTGTTTCGGAAAATTGCGATCTCTTGCGGTCCATTTATGTTAGATCTGTTATCCAATTAAAACTCGGCACCATTATTTTTAAAAAATTGCGACTGTTAGTTAGTAAAAAGTAAAAAGATAAAAATTATGAATTGATTGCCCAAACTGGCCTTTTTGCCGTAATGGAGAGTAATATGCAATGTTCAAACCAGATGTTCGCAAAACTATAATAAGTTGTATCGCGTACAAAGCATCGAAATCGGACACCGGAGATAGAGCAGGCCTGACCCAAGACAAAATAATTACTTCATCCTTAAACTTCAGTTCAAGCAAATCTGAATCGTATTTCTAGCCGTTAGAAGTCATATGAAAATCGTAAAAACATTATTGTACAAATAAAAGTTGTTGTAAACATTTTAATTTTCGAGAGTGCTTTATGAATTATATCTCGCCATTATAATGTCCTGTATCTTGAGCGATCGATGTTAGCGTTAAAGAAAAATATACGAACACTCTTTTTACCAAACAGACAACGTATTCAATTTTGTAGCCAAACTTTTATTGTAAAGCTAATGGGGATCTGTTCGCGATTTGTATCTACAGATAAAATCTAATGCTATTGAAATGGAGCCTACGATGGCGCAATTGTGAACCGGTGTTAACAGGATAAAAAATGTTTTAGCTTTTTCTCTTTAACTTATCGAAGCGAAATTAATATGGATTAAGATCTGAATCTAATATTCATTGCCAGGTTAACTAACTCTGAATATCTCTAAATGTACTAGTAACAATATACTCTATTATTTAGAACTCATAATTTTTTAAACGTATGAAATGATTCTATTTATTTCAAACGAAACATTGAAAATTCAAACAAAAAGAGACATCGACAACCGGGAATCGGAACGTCACTCCGTCACATGTAATTGATCCGGGATGTTTTATCTTGATGAGCCCTTTATATGTGTGCCCCCGACGCGCTACCCTCCCGTTGAATACAGATAAAATCTTTTAAAAGGGTTGCCAACTAAAGATATCACTTAATTTGTAGCTACTCTTTGTAACTGGGATCAGGGGATATGTCGTAAAAAAACGGCCGTTTTTGTTGTTTATTTTTTTCGTCATACGAAATTTTAGTTTTAGTGACAAGTTATTAGTTTCATTTTTTAAAGATATAGAATATATATAACTGACGTACTAAAGACAATCTTTATTTTTAATTTTGCAAAGGGGTTTGAGCTTATCTTCTTACGCTTCTTGTTCTTGTTTTGTTAGCTTTGTTTTGCGATACTAAAATTGAGACAAACGAATGACGCTTGTTCTTAAATTTGCAATTTAAGCGTTGAGTTTTTTATTGTCCAGGTCTTTAAGTATTTTATCGGAGCGATAAACGTGACTCAGGTATTAAATTGTCAGCCTATATCAATGTATCGCCCTAATTAAGCTTCTACTAAATAATTTTAATATTCAGTTTCCATTATGCTTATCGTATAATTTGCTGGATTTAAATATTTAGAAACATTCAATTTAATATGTCTAATATGACATACGATATCAAAACGCTTCTTACCTCTGTCGACAATTTTGCCGAATAAATTTTTACCACGTAAAAAATTTCTTGTCGTGCAGTTCCACCTCCTGTATTTGAACTGATGTTGGCACTCCGACACGGCCATGTTTGCACCTTTCGCTACAGCTGTTAACACCCCTGGGTTCTCTCTAGCAAGGCGGCGTTGCTTCCGCCTCAACGTCGAATGGACTCCAGCGTCCATATATAAAACTCCGGGTGACATTGGTGAAATGTTGTTTGGCTCTCCTGCCTTGGCTATGCCCCTGTTAAAAAAAATGTCACATGTTATTTACAAATGGTAGGTACATATTGTCACAGATAAAGCAATCAGAAGAAATTTTCTATTTTTTGATCAACTGATTCTCCTATATAAAACGATAGTTTGAAAAGTTTAGGATAAATTCAAACTTTAAGCAAAACAGCTATTTAAGATTGGAAAAATTTAAAACATTTATATCGATAGGACTGAAAAACAATTTCACATAAAAATGCTTAACATAAAACATGTATGGTAGGTATTCTTGGGTCACACATACTCGTATGAGCGAGCCAATTAGAAATAACGTCATACAACAAATAAACATCGTCTAAATATAAATGGATGATTTTATATGGTTTTATAAAAAAAAAACTCCAAAAGACCGAATGAGTATCAGCTTTTCTAATCAACTAGTCAACTCGGCAAAAATCGTTCTGTCCTCTCCGGTAGGTGGCGCGATGAGTTTCACTCAAAATTAACTGTGCCCTATTAACAGACTGAATAATATAAAGCTTGTATAATAACTTGGCTACCAATCGGGTTCAGATTTCCTAATATATTGCAAAAAAGAGGCATTTTGATCCATAAATACAGAACTTCTTAATGAATGTACCTATCGGATCCTAGCGTAGCAATGGATGGTCCATCTCCTTGTAATAAAAGTGTGATTAAGACCTCAATCGGACAAGTGATTTGGAAGTGGTAGTGGTAGATCATCAAAAGTTTTCATTACATTTAAATTACTAAACGAAAGTTATAATACAACAAAGATAATCAACAATCAAGATTACCTTTTGTCACCATAATGAAAACCAATGCCAAGATCATCACCCCAACCGTGCGACTGAGTATTAAAAAAAATTAAACAAACAAAACCTGAACGCCACTTAGGGCAATGGGTGCAACTCAAAATGAAATGCTCATTTGAGAAGGCAAAGACAACAAACAATTGACGACCGAAATGTCAATCTGCAGACGTTTAGATAAATATTTGCGTCGCGCATTAATCTTCGAGGGCCGAGCGAGTAAACATAGGCGAAGAACAATCGACATCTCGGCCCTGTAAACGTCGGCTTCGCCATAGTATGCCGAGTACATAATTACCTTTATATCGCTCAAGGTTCGAACAACGGCATTATACATTCACAGCTTTGTTAATAATATTACCTATTTTACGCTAAGAGAACAATCGATGTATCTCATTTATTTCTAAGCCGAAGTTTTTGGAGTTTTTAGTTTCTCGTTTAAGGCAAAGGGTTTAAAAAATACGTGCGCTCTCTCGCACAACGTGGTGTCTAAGCGCTCTGGAAATCGTATTACTTTTCTATTTGTCTTTCTTTGTAGTCAAGTGTAACGTAAATATGAACACGCTCGTCGGAAATTATCATTTCCTTCGAGAATTCATGGAGACGCTGCGGCAGTTTTGGAGTTTAATGCCGCTATTCAAAACCTATGATATGACCTATGTACTAGCATGCATTTTTAAAGGTGTTAAAGTATGTTAGCGAAAGGAATGGACTACATTTGTATTTTTGAATATTCAATAACAAAAACGTTCTTTAAATACCTTTCTTAAAAAACGTAAATTTTTATTTTAATTTAAAGACTGTCCGGATTATCTGACACGTATGTCCGACACCTCACCCCTCGTGAGTGTATTCGCTTCAAAGTACTGGAAAATTTTAAATACTTTTGAAATAAGTTAAAGACAATAAAATCCTTAGTTCAATTTTAATTCAAAACATAGCAATCGCGTTCCTATACTTTAACATATTAATAACCAATGCTTGAAACAACCCCACCTTCTGGCATAAAAAAATAAAAACCTAGGGTTTTATGCATTTATACTGATTAGTATTCTGTAGAGCAGAAAATAACTATTTTTTTTCAGTAGGTAAATTACATATTTTAGGAAAATCTACGAACATATGTCTTTAATATTGGAGAAATATTAAGCAATACAGTATTTAAGCTCAAGGTAATAATATTAATTAGTGCTTTAAAATACAATTTATTTTTTCATACAAAAACAAATGAATTTACAACAAACAACGTTTATCTCTCTTGGAACTCTGATAGGGATGTCCATGTTTGTCTGTCGATGAGTAAAGTCCTTTACACTTGTCACTTTGGTAGGAAACCAAATACAAGACACGAGATGCTCGGGAAAAAATCGTGAATAGCTTTCACAAGCAAACGTGATGTTTGCACAAAGATAAAGCCTGTGTGAATGTGTCAAAATAACAAATATTGTCTTAGGTGGAGACTTATGGCACTTGCTATTCAGGTCATTAAGGTCTTTTGCGAGTTTTATAACTTAGGTATCAAATAAATATTTTAAATACATTACGTAGGCCGTGGTCACTCAGAGGCCAAGCGCTCGCATCACCTATCTATTTTCTGTGACGTTGGTGCTGTTAGCCTATACGGCTCTTACTTCATCTGATTTCAGAGTATTTTAGGCCGCAAGCGTATGTTCAACAATAGATTTTTCATAGGCCGTAATGAATAAATTATTGATCCAAATTAAAAAAAAAAAGTTAATGCAACACTATAATCATGGTAAAGTATTATTGGCCGATTTGTAAAAAGTTCATTTATTTTAAATGTTACCGTAGTGACATTTTTTCTTGAAACTGCCTTACCGTCTCAGAAGGCCCTTAAAAATGAAGAAACATTTAGACAGAGTTTGGGAAATCGGAACGCAATATCCACACAATCCGGAATATCACCTTCATGCGGTTTGACACGAGCGTAAAGAGCGTGATGACATGAGAGACGTATACCGTTGATTTCAAAAAGATTTTGTGGACTACGACAGACATTGGATATTGATAAAAAAAAACTATACATACCCAGATAAGGATGAAAAACAACGCGCTGTTACTGTAATTGCTAACGCGACTGACATGTATTTCGGTATTGGCAGGTGACAGAAAGAAAACTTAATATGGCTAAACTACATGTTATATTATTTGTTTATTTCTAAGACGTGTCAGATCCCTTACGAAGTTTTCTCAATAAAAAATTAATTTAAAAAATTTGAAATATTTGTTGTTTGTCGGGAAAACTTCGCGAAAAGTTTCATTGATGCCGGCGGTGATTAAAATGGGTCGGCCACTAGGGCCCTCTGTGTTTTGAATTATTATAAAAATATTTAATTTTGTTTAACATGTTCTTAAATATTATTAAGGTCCGTATAAGATAATTATTTATATTAAGATTTTAGCCACTTATTATCAATATAAATAAAATACATTGAGATTCCTTTTTAAAGTTTGCTTTGACTTATCGCACGCAATTCGCATACAAATTAACCCTTTAGTATTTAATTTGTTGGCATCTTACGAGGCGTCAAAATATTAGACTGGTACGACCAAGTTTCGCATACCAGATTCTCGCCAATTCCGACTTTAAAATTTGAAACAACCAAACGATATAAAGCGAAACCGGGTTTCTTGTTAAATTGGACACTGTTATCAATTCTATCGTGACGCCGCGCCGACACGCGATTCCGGACGTAATGTAATATGGACTACGCCTGATGAATACGAATTAGCTGAGGAGTGGCAATTTTTTTTTTAATCGTGATTGTAACATTCAGCAAGATTGATTGTAACTAAGGTCCGCAGGTTGAAAGGATTCTAAATTTAGCCAAACGTAGATCTAAATATACCTAGTAGTTCTTATAATAAATTGTTAATAACACACAAAAATAATTTAGGTGTGAATTTCTTTTTACTTTTTATTTCACTGTCTTAAAACTATCTGAAGTTTACTTCTTAATAAAAATAGTACTGAATAATTCTGTACTATTTTTATTAAGAAGTAAATTATTCATAAAAGTAAGACAGCAGTTATTACCTCTATCTGTGATTTGAGTTGGGGATTCAAATGTCACGAATGAAACACTAAGGAAACACAAAAGATGAATTCTATTTACACTTGTAATTGCTGAGTATTATAATTAAAATGTGTAGAATTTTTTTTACCGTTTACTTTCTGAAATCTATTTTCGAATTCTCCGAATTGCAGATGTAAACTAACGTATTTATTTATTTTTATTACATAACGTCTTTCATTTAACGTTTGACCTTATACAATTATATTGGAAATTATACCCTAAGCACATTAGGCGACGATCACGAAAGTTAATTTTGTTGTACATACATGTACAAATATATTTGTTTAATGCAATGGGCACGGGCCACTATGATACTGAGCGATTATGATAAGTGTAACTGCACCTTACAAATTTATTAGACATGGTTTTTAAATTGTTTCATACTGTATTTGTTCAACCGTCATTATTATCTTATGTTGAATATATATGTACGAAAAATTATAAGGTTGTGAAAGGTTTTTAATGATTTATTGTTTATTAATATATTAGATACTCACGGTTTTGTTTTATATGCAGACATATTATTTTGTAATTATTAATAAAACATTTTAACAGTCCTACATCCATTCCGCAGATGGATTTAGATCTCTCATTTATGAAATAATTTTAAAGTCGAGAAAATTCTGCCTCAGTTCGAGTGGCAAGTAACCTATGTGTATACAAGTCGATGCAATAGGTGAATGGATATAACGATAATCCGCTGCGATATTTTTTTTTGTAAAATTCTCCTTACGGTGATAAGCATCTCCTGCTGTAGGAGGGATAAAAGGGAGGATTTGACAAACGCAGTACCAGACTTCTAGGATCTTTGATTCTACTGAGCGTCGTCGGTTGCACCGTTATCATATTTTTTTACCATTTCATATAGACGCCTAATACGATAGCCAAATACTGTGCAATTTAAAATATAGGTATAAAAATTAAACTATGAAAGAAATATAAAAGTGTGTGTACGCCTTAAAAATTATTAGGTATATGTGTATTGAAAAAAATACAAATAGAGAGTTGAAAGAAAATACAAACACTAGTGTGAAGTGAAAACGAAATTTATCACTTTCGTTTAAGCTTTTTGGCTA
>DWHP01000546.1:0-19362 GCA_018247895.1 Parnassius honrathi
CATCTATCATCCTCACCAGCTTGTTTGATGTTGGCAGGGTCTTCGCGGGCCCAGCGATCGGCACTCGACACTGGTGGAGTACGCCGTATGCGATGGTCAATCAAGATGAATATCAACGCATTGCGGGCGTATTTTAGGGCGAAAGGGGGAGAAGTTGGAGGTTTGACGAATCGGGCTAGGATGCATCGTCTTTTTGCTCAGCTGGAGCCATCTATAACCGTCACCAAGCAAAATCTGGCAGACCGAGTTCGGTATATCTTGCGATCACATATATTTGATGGTGCCGAACTCAAACGGCTACGACGTGAGGCTGTTCCCTCATCGGATGAAAATGCACCGACTAAGGATGCAGCGCCATAAGTTGCAGAGCAACCCGTACTCGTGGGTGCAGCGGTAAATACCCCAGTTGTACTTGATTCAAACGATGATGGAACACTCGCCTAGGAACTAGAATTAGAGCAAATGAGGAGTACACTGGAAGAGGCGATTGTGAAAACGCATAGTATGCCTCTCAAATATCGACCGCGACTTCCTCGCTTAGCCCTAAGCAAGCGGAATTGGGCTGTCGTGAGGGCTCTAAACGAAATGATGGTGAACTATTTGAAAGCCAGCCGGGACCTTTGCGAGACGGGCTCAATTACTTTTGGTGCAGCATTGGCAGCCTGTCGTATCACAGGCGCCCGGCTTTCCACGGCTGAATGCGCTACTGGATAAAGCAGCGCTATCCCAGCCTTGATAAGAAGAATTGAGGGACGTATCGCAAAGGCTAAGGCCCTTATTGACAAACTGATATGCTTCAAGTCAGGCATAACAGGCCAAGGATTGTGCGCACCATGACGATGGCGTTTGCTGGGACTTATGTCAGTTTGTCCCCACCGGATATAACGAAAAACTGACGGAGCCCATAGACGACCTGAAGCAGAGAATCGCTGCTTGAGAAAAGCGGATTTGGCGATATACAGAGAGGTTGACACGGTTCGACCAAAATCGTCTCTTCCAGAGTGATCAGAAAAGGCTCTATGATTGGAACGACCAATGGTAAGTAAAATGGTACATTTATATTTATTAAGGTTAACAATGGTAAGGTATTTACTAATTTTATTATAAACAAAGCGTTTCGGGAACTGTGGATTCGTTTACACACAATAACTTTTCTATGTATTTGCAAATTTAATGGATCATAAACAATTTCGCCGTGTTTTTTTGTAATAGTATCTAGTCACTACAAAAACCTTTCCGACGCTTAGCACCCCACAGTAATCATATAAAAGAGTGGTAGTATGAGTAGGAGTAGTATTATTCAAAACTTGAGGGTAGCCGGGCTAACTATGACATCGGGACGTCAAGCATCTCAGTCCCCCCGTGACTATGGGTGCTGTAAATCACCCAAAACCGTTAGGAGTAATAGTGTTCTGTGCGCAAAACATCGGGAATTAAAAATAAGGTAATTAAATGCGATAAAATACCTAAAAATAGTTTTATTCAATGTGTGGCATTCGCGTAAATATAAGAAATCATTAGATAAATTAAAAAGATTTGATTTAATTAGTCGGTTTCAAAAAAGGAAGAGGTTGCCAAATTCACAGGTAATGCTCAGAATAAGGTTATAGGCAAATGGTGAAGAAAATCAAAAAAAATCTCAAACATTCTGTCCTATTTAACTTTTACATTCACAATACTTGGTAACACACTATTTTAACTGATTTTACTACACACGCGCAAATTCGTAAGAGTCGATCGGTAGGCCAAAACCTTGTTCCCCATAAATCACATTCAATTTGGGATAATTTCTAATAAAAGTAGAAGCCTTATTTATTCGTATTTTCAAATACTAAATAAATAATTAGAAATACTGCATCTTTAATTCTTTATTCAAATAAAAGTAGAAGCCTTATTTATTCGTACTTTCAAATACTAAATAAATAATAAGAAATACTGCATCGGTAATCATTGTTTATATATTTTAACTTAAATCTAAAATTTGGTTACTCTTTGAAAAACTACCCTGTATAAACGACGTTCTCGTTATCACCTTGAGCTTGTATTAAGCTTAGTCCACTCAAAAGGTTCGAATTATTTAACTTTAAAAAATTATAAAACAGATATCAAAAACATAGTCTAACCGCTTTTGTAGACTAGTGCTAGGTGCGTAGACCTCATAAGCTTTTTGGTTATTTTAGAGGCGGTTTTTACTTTATTTATAGTTTAATTATATTTATTCCGTGTTACAAAGATAGATACTACGTCTAATAATGCAGGAGTAAAAACAAGTAGCGCGCGAGGCGACCCCGGCATTGAGATACTAATAAGGAAAACGATATACTTATTTGCAATTTACTCGCGGTTACATTATCAATACGATTATACTTGTATCTTGAAGGCGTTTGTTTGGAATGTGAATATTTTCTTTTAATTTACTATTTATATATTATTAAAGTAATAATATATAAATGGTAAATTAAAAGAAAGTGGCTCACAGTAAGTACTATTTATAATATATATTGTATATAAATGTTTCTGTTTCTATAGTTGCGTATTGCGTATGACAATGAATGACAATGATTCCATAATTCTTTTTAAACTTTTGAAAGGTTTTATATTTCTATTTTAGTATACGTTTTTCTAGTCTTGAGCGTTCATTAAGAAGTTCATTGTGTTTTTCACAATAGGGTAGATGGCGAGATAAGAGATCAAGAAGACCCTCTTCATCGCTTTGTTTTAGTAGCTTATTGTCTAGAAAGAAAAATATATTTCTTATAAGTCACATTGAAATATACATTGAAAAATGCCTTTCTTAAATGTCTACATTGAAACCTGCACAATAAAAATGACGTATCTTAATGTGTACCGTTACCGACACAGCCGATTGAAGTCTACTGCTGTACATGTACATTCCCCATAGTTGCCACGGTTGGCAGGCGGGTTGGCAGCAGTATTTTTTATTTGCAGTCGTTATTAAGAAGACGCTGCTGCCTGGCTCCTGATTTGTTTCCCCCTGTCGCCTCTTACAACACCCACGGGATGACATGGGGTAGTGGGTATTCATTCTTACACCGCACCGTCACTACACGGTCCTAATGTATAAAATATTGGAATTCACTAAGTCCGTCTCTGTGTATTTCTACATGTACCTATAAAAGACTACTACTGGATATGGAGCTCTAGCTTTTGTAGGTAGGATTTTCTTTAATCGCCACGCTTAGCACGCGGGTTTGCGATCTCAGTAAGAGAAACAGAAAGTTTTTTATTCAATATAGACTATAAATAATACTTAACTCTTTTGTTTAATTGCCAGTTGTTTGAAAAAAAATCTCTGTCCAGGGAAGAACCAGCAAGAAACACAGCGGGACCTTTAAAAAAATAACAGCTTACAGTCAAGTATGTTTTTGTACGTGGTACAGCCACGCTGCTATATGTTATAGTTGTAGCACGAGTGTGTCGGCTCGATCGGGGTAGCACCATGCTCTCACAGAATACCAGTGAAAATAGTAGCGTAATGCTAATGTGCGTAATGCTAAATATAATGAGTGTAGACAATTAGAGACCCTTTTTACTAGAATCGAGGCATTCCATCTTATTCCTCAGACATGACAACGCATTTGCATTTTGTTTCTTAATTGAGGATAAATGTCTATGAGCCACAGCATCCACTTACCATCAGGTGGACTGCGTGCTCGTTTCGCACCCTTATTCTAGCGTAATGCTAATGTATCGTATGATGAGTGTAGACAATTAGAGACCCTTTTTACTAGAATCGAGGCATTCCATCTGATTCCTCAGACATGACAACACATTTGCATTTTGTTTCTTATTTGAGGATAAATGTCTATGAGCCACAGCATCCACTTACCATCAGGTGGACTGTGTGCTCGTTTAGCACCCTTATTCTATAAAAAAAATTAACACAAAACAAATAACAAATAGCTTGGTATCGATCACTTCATTCCCAGAGGTTATTATCATCCAAAAATTCCTTAATATTTAGTAACTCTTTTTATACAAACTTATGGACGACACACACGGTCAGTTCAACTGATCATTCCAACTGATCAGTTCAAATTGGGGTTGTTGATATTTTTTAAAATGTCAGACTTTCGATATACCGATAAATAAACTTATATATAAAACTTCGATATTGATATATTAATAATTATCGATATATCGAAAATACAATATTTGAAAAAATGTCAACAGTCCTAATTTGAACTGATCAGTTGCAATGATCAGTTGAACTGACTGAGTGTGTCGTTCATTAGTGTAATAAAGTTTTTGAGCTTTGAGCGGGTGGAATTTTGTATATTTTTGTGTGTCGCACCTTCCATTTAGGTTGTCTGTGACCACTTTTCAGCTTCTGCTTATGAATATTTTTGGGCATATATTTTATGTATTTAATTAGTTCAAATAGGCTACATTGTACTATTTTAAATGTTTATTTTACAATAGCGATCCACTCCAGCTTCGCACGGGTGATTTCTGCATTACGACAACAGCGCCGTTACCTGGTCTAAATGTGAATATAAACCATCTAGGGACCCATTCAAACACACAAAAAATTCATCAAATTCAGTTGGATGGTTTCAAAGTCTATAATGGACATAGGTAGAAACATTTTTTGTGTTCTTTATAGATACATTAATGTAATTAACACAATATCAGATTCTTTTTCTTAATTTTCATCAACTCTCAAAAGCCTACTCCTAGTTTAGGGCTTTTCTTGTTATAGGGAGTATTTACATTAATCAACACGCAACGGTACTGATTATGAATGATTCTAATTGCTATTTAGAACAAGCCTGGAGTTTTTTTTTCAAAACTTTAAATTTATATTTGTGATTGAGAAACTTGACTTAGATTTCATCAGTTAATTTATCACAGCCTATTAAAAGTACACATCAAAACATATGCCTTCCGCATAAATTGTCTCATAGGGGGAATATTTACAATAGTTGCCACGCTTGGGAGGTGGGTTCGAAACCGCAATTTTTTATAGTTTTGAGTTGAGGAAGATGTTACTGCTCATTTTCTGGTTAAGTCTCGCTCCGGCGCCATTTATGACAAACCTGGGATGATATTGATTGTAGATTCTCACACGCCGCTACTGCACTGCGAGAAGACACTTACTTAGATATTCTCAACTAATATTTTTCTCATCCATTTGTTTCCCCATCTTTATTTATAATAGCCAAGACCTTACTTGAGTTTATCTAATTGCTTTTTGCAACATTTTCTTCCGTTTAAATTTTTATCAGGGCCTGAAGATGAAATTTAGCGACAAGTGCTCTCTGTATCTTCTATTGCAGCGGGTAACGATAGAACTTCCTTTCTATGATTTTTACACTGTATCTTTCCAGTTCTTACCCCATTCCGTTCCATTCCATAAACTGCCCTTCATCATTTCATCATCATCATTGCAACCCATCATAAGTCCACTGTTGAACATTGGCTTCTCCCAAGGAATGCCACAAAGCACGGTGTTCATTCACACTTCGCCTAACAGTACGAGGGTGCCACTCGAGAACCTTTCTTCACCATCGGTTGTCAGTTATTCGAGTTATATGACCGACTCATTGCCATTTCAGCTTACTAATCCTTTTAAATTGCCTTAAAGTGGGGTTTTCCCATAGTTTCGATGCTTGGCATGCGGGTTGACTACTGCAGTTTTTTATAATTTGGTGTTGTAATCAGGAAGATGCTACTAACATACCCGCGGTATGATATGGGCTGGTGGATATTCTTACCGAAAATTGTTTTATTTTTTTTTCTCAATTTATTAATATTCCTTTAGATAAGGTCGTTTGGGCGGGGTTAGTCTACTCCTAACTTTTTGATATTATAAATAGGACTAGATTAACACCTATTCTGCTCTTCTCTCCGACGAGCTGTTTGGCGTATGGCTCTGGGGTTAGAGCGCAGGTCGTGTTGATCCCCAGGGCAAGTCTGAGGAGTTCTCCTTTACGTGGTTGCCGCCTGTTATTTGGTCTGGTTCAATACGAAACAGACAGAACAGAAACACTCGGACGATCCTCTTTTTCTTTTCTTTTATCCCTCCCCCCTTTTCCTATCCTAACTCAATCCAAGGTGTCAAGCGTACCGTGCCGATGGATGCGTGGCTGGAGGGAGTCCAGTCGCAAACAGTGCCTATCCGAGACCAGGGCGATTCGGGTAGTATTTTAGCCCTTCCCTCAGCATGGGGCTCTACCGAGCATGACCAAATATTTCCCTAGCTAATCGTGGGACCAAAATCGACGAAAATCGACATTTTGAAAAGATTAACGAAAATTCTTCTCTAATGGAACTATCTGTAGGTTTGGAAGAGGCTCTTTTAGCCTCACTAATATTCTACAACACTACGCCCCAACCTGGGACAAGCCGTGAAGTAGAGGGCACATCTGCAGCCGAACCACAATCGGAAACGAACCAGGGAGGGAAAAAGAAAAAGTTCGCTAGGCCTTATAAGCTTAGTGGGGCAGCAAAGAAGTGGTACCGACGGCTGATAGCAGCTGAGATAGGAGCCGAAGAGGCCCTCTCTCGCTGCCAGAAGCCCTGGGACGAAATTCCTCTGCCCAAACCTCCCCTAGTTCCGAAGGCAAAAAACGCAGTCGGTCTGAGGAAGAGTCCCCCAAAGAACAGCCCAGGAAGTCTGTGAAGCTGGCAACGGGGGAGAAAAAGCTCAGCTTCAGTACCCATGAATTTAGACCAGATGCGGCTGGTCCACTGAGCACTAACACGGGCCATCGCTAAGACAGCCTGTGGGCCGCAGCCGGGAATGGGACCAAAATTTTTGGGTTTCACTCACAAGCAAGGTTGGATTTTGGTAACGTGCCTGAATAAGGTAAGCCAGGACTGGATTGTGGTGAGATCGGAAAACTGAAACTCTGGCCGGAGGCAGAGCTCTCGATAATACCCGAGGGCGAATTGCCTAAGCCTCAGCTGGGCATTACGTATTTGCCCCGCAGCGAAGCTGACCCTCCAGAGGAGACGGCTGTGCTGTTGAGGGCACAAAACGAAGGGCTCCATACCGAGCTCTGGAGAATCCTCCATCGTAGGGACGAGGAGAATGGGTTCCTAGTAACCTTTTCTCTGGACGACCCATCGGCGGAGGCTCTTCGGAAGGCAGGTGGGAGAATTGTCCTTGGCTTTAAAATGATAACTTTTACAGTCAGGGGAGGCTCTGACGTAGCAACGGAGTCTGAACCACACCAAATCCGATCCCCCCAGCTCTCCACCTCTCGGGGTGAGACTGGAACGCCATCAGTGAGAGTGACGAAGACCCAAGGCGCTGATCTCGCCTCGGTTCGACGGCCTCCGCTGGTGTCGTCCAGGAGTGTGGGGAGGGGAGGTAGGAGCGGTACAGCAAAAGGTAAGGCGGGGGTCAAGAGCGCCGGTCAAGGACGTCTTCGTTCTCAACAGGTGGAAAAGACCCGTGATCTGGGAAACTATCTACTCCGCCCAGAAGAACTGAAATTGCTCACGGCTAAGCAACTCCTTCTATTCATTGAAGACATAGGGCTTAGCCGTGAACTATAGCATAGCACACAATAGATCTTCTAGGTCGCAGTGATACTGGTCTCTTTCCCTAGACTTGCGTAGCTGCTCGCACATAATAAAAAAAATAAGGGTGACAAACGAGCACACAGTCTACCTGATAGTAAATGGATACTGTGGCCTTTATACATTCATTCTCGATTAAGAATTAAAATGCAGATGCGTTGTCAACTACTGCGGTCGAACCGAGCCAAGCTACAAGCATAATATAGCTGCAGCATGACCGTACCACGTACGTAGTGGTGCTTGCACTGCTGTGTACCGACCTGAGGGATGCAGAGCCAGACAGCCAGTATACTTGCAGACTGTGCAGCGTTGCCATTTATACGGCAATTGCCGTGTTATACGGCAATTAACAAAAAAAAGTAACTTGAGGTTTATATTAACATCGAAGTACTTGTCGTCGTTTTCTCTAATAATTTACACGCGCAGACACTTAAATCACAAAATCGCATCACTTTTACGAATAAATCCACTTCAAAGTTCAAATCATTGTTTAAGCGATAAAATCAGAAGCAAAAATCCGTCGTCGGTCAAGTTCCCGTCAAAACACACAGTTAGTAAAGTAGTTATGAGTTTCGTAGATTATATTAATTTTAATACCACAGAGATATACTATACGAAATTACATTTCTTTTTAAGATAAGCAAATAAATAAACTGGGGAAAAATGAATGGAATAAAATAAAGTACAGAAGATTGGGTAGTTGTAGATTAAATGATTTACGAGACAAAATAAATAAATAATTTAAACTTTTTATTGAAAAAAATACCGACTGTCGATATTCATATTTTAATGCATATCCCCCACCGCGCGACTGTGGTATCGCTCCGCTGGCTTCGCCCCTGCGTCGAGCATCGAGCGAACGCGCTAATGGTAGTGCTACACTAACGGGAAACGTCAATGCCTAAAAACGCAACAAGTTAGTATTGCTTTAAATTTAACGCGATAAAGTTGGCTACACTTGAACGTTCCACGTCATTAATTTTAATGCCATTGAACGGCGTTAAAGTTGGCGTTAATGTTCCTTGAAAACTTTTATATTTTTTTAAAATGAATGAAATGGGACAATTTAAATTATAAAAAACCTAATGGATTTTTATGGAATTCTCCCTTTCCAATTCTTCGATAGTTGTATAAAATGATAATAATAGGATAATTCGTCGCAAATAATAATTTTGCGCTATACGATTCTTAAGAAACGTAATAATTTTTTTATTATTCCGCTCCATCACAGCCATACGTGCTTGTTGCGCTCATCAGATCATCATCAGAGCTCATCAGTGCACAGTCAGACAAACGTAGTGTGGCCGCTTCAACGTGTTATTTCGTGCGTTAATCTCTTTGATGTAACGCTACTCGAGTTATCGCCAAACGGCTAACGGCATTGTTAGTGTCATTGTCAAATTAACGCGTTAAGTCGTGGCCACACCTACATACAACGTCCATCAACGCGATAATTAACGGCATTTCTCGTTAGTGTGGCCCCAGCATAAGATTGTACAAAAGTGATAAAATAAACAAGCTCCGCGGCGCAGTGGCTTAGCGATGAGATGCTGCGCTGGGGGCCGCGGGTGCGAACTCCGCACGGAACAAGTATTTGTATGATCTACAAATAATTGTTCCGGGTCTGGATGTTTGTCTTTGTGCAATTTATGTTTGTAAACTGCCTACTCGATACAGGAGAAATCCTAGTGGGGGGGGGGTAACGTTTTTTAAAAAAAAGTCTAGAATTAATAAAATAATTATTTGATTTGTTTGATAATCAAATATGTTGAGTTTCATAAAATAATAAATTTTTCGTATTGCATTAAGTTACAACTTTAACACTTATAGGTACACTAGTTTAATTTTCTTTATTTTTCTTGTGTTTTCTCCCCCTTTGGGGCCATAGATTTTTTAGAAGTGTCACTCCTATATATTAATAATAATAAAAATATAAAAATAGTGCCGTCACTGAGATCCTATATACACCTTTAAATTGCACCATCAGAAAGGTGAGATCATTACAGTCACCTAGGTCTTTATGAGTCCTTTCAAATGAGTTCAAACACGATCGTCCTATCTAGTGGCATCACTGAGATCCTACAACCACTTTCGGAGATCACCATCAGCTAGGTGGTATCATCATAGTCATCTAGGTGTTCATGAACTTTTTTGAAAATGAGTTGAAAAAACACGATGGTTCTACGTAGCATCACTAAGATCATTCACCCATCTTCTGAGTCAATCATAAGGAAGGTGACATCATCACAGTCACCTTAGATAGATAGATAGAAAATCGTTTATTGCACTCAAACAAAAGCATTTTGGTACAAAGGCGAACTTAAATTTGATTAAAATCGGTTAAGTAGTTTAGGAGTTCATCGCGGACAAACAACGTGACACGCTATTTATATATTAACAAATAAAAAATCTAAATAGCAAAGAAATAATGTATGTAGCTACAAAGAAAGTAGGTACTTACCAGTAATTAAAACGAACTGAAGCCAGCGGATTACGGCTCGCTCGGAAAACACCGTGCAGTGCTATCAATTGAAAATTCGCACTCACGATCAGTTTTTAGATTTACATCAATTCTTCTGAGCAGTTTCAACTGACAGTGCGACGGAAAAAATCCGTGGGTTGTCGTCAGTTGAAAATTTCAACTAGTATTTAACAACTGATCATTTTAACTGACCGTGTTTGGCGTTCATTAGCGGCGAAATCCCGACGCGAATTCGGTATACATTCGCGCACACTACATTGTTTATGGTATTCATTTAATTCTTTCGTTTTTTGAAAAGTACATTAAAAAGATATACTGCTATTTATTTATTAGTTATTAACTGTAATAGCTAAGCACTTTATTAAATCCCAAGGATATTGTGTAAATTTCGAACCGACAAAACAAATGATAGACAATGTGAAGGAAAGTAATAAATATAAATTGAACAATGAGGAGGAAGAAGGTTTAGATACGATAAGAAATTTGTATGATACTGTGAAGAGTAATGTTATGTCATGTTTAATCTTACGTGTTAATTTAAAGTAAACAAAAATGTACACGGCAATTTTGTAGTTTTTAATCCAACACACGGCAATCCAGATCTCAAAACACGGTAACTTAAAATTTTGAAATGGCAACTCTGAGTCTGTGAGACATTCCATCTGCGTCCTCAGAGGTTTATAATGCATCGCAGCTTTTGTTTGAAGCTGTCTGCAGGTGCAGGTGTCCTGGACTGCAGCCGCAGACCATCAGGCGGACTGTAAGTTCGTTTATGCGTTCCGTTTTATTAAAAAAAAACGTGTGCAGTTCACGCGCGGTCCATGTGAAACCTAATATTTCACGGCAAATGATTTATTTAAATAAGATTATTTTAATGCACGAGTGCGGCATTAAGTATAAGTTCAATTTTATAGAAAATAAATGTACAATTCTTATTTGTAGACTAAATTTTAGTGTACTACTCACAGGAATTTTCTATTTCGAGTAAAATTGCTTTGAAATAGAACCATCTCCTTCATTCTAGGTAATTTTAGTTGTAAAATAGACGCTATATGAAGATACGAAATCGTGGATTGTTGTGAATGGATTGGTTAAGATAATTTTATTCAATATGGGTAATTTTGATGTTTGTTTTAACAATTCAAATTTGTACACTTACGTAATAGGTAACACTGTTTTTTTACGTCTGTCTGTCTCGAATGGTCATTTGGGCTAAATCACTTAAATTATTGCTAAAAATTTAGTGCTCATTTAGTGCTGAAAAATCAAATTTAACACCAAAATAACTTTATCAAAAATTAGAAAACTAGCTTTTAATTAAGCTGGCAGTGTTCTATCTTCTAAAACGATAACCGCCTAAATACAGCACGTGGTAAAAGCATCAGTAATTTAGTGCTGTCGATATTCGGAAAAAAAATTGGGAAATATTTTTTTTATATCATAAACCGCTACTTTGATATCTTTCGAAGAATATGTAATGAAAAAATTGGCATCAAGTGTACACGCCTCCCGTCTGGCATGCTTGGCAACTATGATAGCATCCTCCCTACGAGGCAATCTATGGGAGAGGCCAATGTCTCTATGTGGATTTTTAGAAGATGTAATGGTAAGTAATTACCACAACAGTTTTGAATACTAATTTTATTTGTGGTAGTTGTGTATATTAAAACAGAGCACCAAAAAGGTGCCAGGGAGTTAAAAGTAACAGTCAGTGACGCTTTCATTAAATATTTTTATTGCTGTCAAACCTATAGTTGCTACAGCACACAACCACTGATAGCGTATCACTTGTAAATGCAACCCCAAAGCTTGGTTTCGCCCTCAGAATAGAGATGCAAATGAGCCCCCCCGGCCCGGTGCCCGCCACCGTATTATTTACAAACTTTTATTTATTTATCCAAAATGGTATTACACAGTTGATGCCTATCATTTAAATAAAAAAAAAAAACTATATACTTAATCCATAATTAAGACAAACGGAAAATTAATATAAATATATTATAATAACAAGTTCAACGTTTAAATATAAAATGTATACAATAAAGTTAACTATATAATAAATATGTTAGTTCGGATAATTACAGTTTGAGACGCGCTGACTTGTACAATGCGTAATATCCCTAACAATTGTTACAATTTGAGCATCAGCTGTTAACAATAATTAAAATATACAAATATAATAAATATAACCAAACAACACCGCTAGTTAGAATAAAGGTAAAGAAAGGAAATGCTCCCCCAGTAGACGATGCGATAGATGAGTGACGTCTCACTTCACTTTCTGCATTATTAGATCAATTTGCTCGTCCACTCGTGGGCTCGTGCCCCTGCCGACACAAAACACGATTGTGAGATATTATATATATTTATGTATATACAACCAATAAGTACATATCAAAATGGTGATTCGGGGTTTCGCGTACGCTTCATTTTATAGAATAAAGGAGATAAACGAACACACAGCCCACCTTTATTAACCCACATTTATTAAAAATTAAATCTAAATTTCTGTGGTAGAATCTAATAAAGTGTTTAGTGATAAAAACCTTTAAACAAATCTGCGAGACATAAAAGTTTTTTGCCAACTAACACTAGAACAGCTCTGCGTAGTTTTTCTTTTTTTCCTTCAATTTTACCACATATTGGTGTTTTGCCAAACGTTGGTGATTGAAATGTTCTATTAGGTACCAGTCGTGACATTTGGTTTCTAGTAATTGGTTGCATTACTCGCAGGAGCGGTTGGCATGCAAAAATGTTCGTGTTTCTTAGACAGCAAACGAATCGTAATGGATATTAAAAAAAATATACTTAGGAGGGCGATGAGTCCTTTTGACGTTTGTGACTGGCAAAAATACTCATCGTACTCTATTCGCGCCAGAAAACAGCCAAAGAGGTCATGGTAGTTATAACTAGAATTTGAACGCCGACGGATTGCTGTTCCTGTATTGTTTATATAACGGTTAGAATTAGATTTTGATACGTAAATGTGGCGCAGTATATTAAATGTCTGCGCATGTGAACTGTTAGTGGAAATGATGAAGCAAGTGTTCTGATGGTGATGTGAAGATAACAGAATAGAATACAATAGAATAAAATAATTTCTTATTACTTGATACTGGAAAGAGTGCAATCGTATGAGTCTATTATCAAAGATAAAAGGATACTTGATATTGACAGAATTTGTTATTACGTGATTGCCATAAACTACAAGAAGAAGAGTCGTGATAGGATTGGATAGCGTTAGAAACGGGTGTGTGTGTAGTTAGATAAGGGTAAGTGTGTAGTTAGAAAAGTGTGAATGCGTTTGTGCGCAGTTAGAAACGAGCAGGTGTGCGTAGTTCGATACGGATGGGTGTGTGTAGTTAGATACAGTAGGGTATGTATAATTAGATACGGTTGGGTGTGTGTAGTTAAGTACGGGTGGATGCGTGTAGTTAGATACGGGTAGGTGCGTGTAGTTAGTAACGTGTGGGTGTGTTGGAGTGTGTGTGCACCGCGTACCTGTGTGCGGAGGGGTCGGGTCCCACGACGGCGACGAGCTGCGGCACGTCGGGTGAGTGCTGCGCCAGGCGTGCCAGAGCGACGCACGCGCGCCACAGGGTCTCTTCGTCCAGCGCCGGCGCCGCACCGCTCAGCAGTTGCAGCACCGCCATGCACAGCTCCACGCACACTTCGTCGAACACCTGCACACACACGCACATGCACGCTTGTACACACACTCACACGCCTGAAAAACAAACACACAGTCCATCTGATGGTAAGTGGATGCTGTGCCCCGTAGACATCTACATCTACCCTCGATTAAGAATCAAAATGCAGATGCGTTGTCACCTCTGAGAACTAAGATGGAATGCCTCGTTTCCAGTAAAAAAGGATCTCCGGTTGCCTATACTCACAATACGAATCACAGTAGCTGCTATTTGACGCTGGTATTCTGTGAGAAGGTGGTCCTACTCCGATCGAACCGATCCATTCCTGCTACAACTATAATATAGTTGCTTGACTCTACCATGTAACGCATTTGCGTCCGTACTCTTTTTCGTTGTGATATGGCAAGGAAAAAATGTATACTACCCCATATCATTCCGTGAGTACCGTAAAAAACGATGGAGTGAAACTGTAACAGAAGACGGCCAGCAGCATCTTCCTGATAACATTGAGAGCGGGACAACGATTACGAAGTCTCCAGTAAAACAATCTTTGCAGAAGACCTACGTGCAGCCATGTTGCCACATACTCATAATTTCGATAGGCTGTAATGAATGATTAAAAATATAATTAAATATTTTGTCAATTATAAACATTGTATATTGATCTTTACTATCATTTTTTTTAAATAAAATACATTTAAGTTCTCAATATACATACATATAGGTGGTAAGCATAATAAAAACACATGATATATTTAGGTACTTAATACAGACACAAAAATTAAAAGTAATTCTTTTACAACTCAAGTAAACTTTAACTAGCCAATTATTTATATTTATTATAAAAATTCCACAGCCCTTACGTACTCAATACTTAATAAATCTTATAAAAACGCGCATAAGATAATATACAATATCTATCGGCAACACATGTGGTAGAGTCATGCTGCAGTTATATTAGTAGTATAGTAGCACGAATGGATCTGCTCGACAGAGGAAGGACCATGCTCTCACAGAAGACCAGCATAAAATAGTAGCTTACTGCTGCTGTGTTTCGCATGGTGAGTGAAGAGAACCGGAAACCTGTTTTACTAGAAATGAGGCATTTTATTTTAGCCCTCACGTTTGACAATGCGTCTGCATCTTGATTCGTAATCGAGGATACATGTAGGTGTCCATGGGCCACAGCAACCACTTAACATCCGGTGAACTGTGTGCTCGTTTGTCACCCTATACTATAAAAAAATCAGACTGTGTCTGCACATGCATCCATTCCATCCAGTTTTGCAACATGTGAAAACAATATAATATACAATCTATTAGATATTCCATATTAGTTTTACATGTATAATTTTTTTGGTTTAAAATGCTACAAAAATCTATAAGTTGACTACGATCAAGTGAATTCAAAGCTCTTTTGATACAAATTTTAGAAAAAAACAACCACCAACAACCCAGAAGGTTACACAAACCTTTTGAGACTGCCATATAATACGATCCAGTTATAAATTTATAAAACAGCCGCTTAGGTTATTATGTGTTACGTAATTTTCATATGCACAGATTATATACCTACAGTATATCCTATGTATGTGTATTTACGATAAATAATTATAGTAATAAAACCCCGATTAGCTTCTTAATTTTTTCTTCCTTAAACATTCCATGCTGCTCTACACTTAGATACATTCTTTCGTCTTTAGCCTAGAATCTAGATATTTTACATTAGTATAAAATGAAACGGTTATTATACGATCATTTATCGAAGACGATCGAATGTTCCGATCAGTTACTTAAGTCACTTCTTACTACAACATCTAATTTCAACAAGTGAATTCTTCTTATACAGCAACCACAAGATGTTGCTCTTTCAATGGAATTTCATTTCATTTACGTTTATTGTGAATATGTTTTAAATTAAATTACAGAGATGAGAAAAGTATTCCATGTGAGGCCGAACTTAAACCTTGTAAAGTTGCAAGTGGTGTACTGGCATGAAATACTGTCCCGCTCTGCTGATCATGCTTTTAAGAGGCCAATTTAGCCTTGCCTTACAAGTGACCATGAAAGTACATACTTCAAACTGATAATCGGGCAAACTTATTTCTTCCGAGGATGGTAATTGGGCAAACTTATTTCTTCTGAGGATTGAACTGGGCTAAATTTAGTCGCCCTCAATCCGATACCTTGAACAACAAATTGTCTACTTCAGACATAAGATGTTCCGACGACATCCGTCGACGACGTTTTCTCGAGAAATACTGGCACGGTCGATGTATCAAACATCACCAGTGCTGTCGTCCGCATAGCAATTAATGTTACCAGTCTGTAACATATCATTGATATGCAGATGAAACAGCGTTGGTGACAGCACGAAGTCTTGTAGAACACCAGGGTTAATAGGCTTTCGGAGCATACACCGATTGATGCTCCGATTAGCAAGGAAACTTGTGATCCGATTGCACAATTTCTCGGGAAGCCCATAGAACGGGAGCTTCTAAAGAAGTGCTTTGTGCCAAAACCGATCAAAGGCCTTCGGTATGTCCAAACTGGCCGCCAATGCCTCCCTCCTGAACCGTACTGCCTCCGCCCATTTATGAGTCAGGTAGACTAGAAGATTACAAGCTGATCGACCCCGACAAAAACCGTATTGGCAGTCACCAATCAGCTGATGATGCTCAAAGTACTTTATGAGCTGCACCTTATAATGGTTTCCATTATTTTGGAGAACAAGGAGGTGATGGCAATAGACCTGTACTTGGTACAAAATGCACGGGTTCCCGAAGGAAGGCGAACTAGCTTCTCGCCAATTCTGCCGATTTGCTTGGATTGGCAATGACTCTTTTTAAAGGACCTGGAGGCAGAGTTATACTTCTTTTTAAGAGCGCTGGTGTTTACATCCCGAGACGTTGATGCGTCAGGCTAGGCCTGGTAGCACTCTTGCTTACTGCGTGATGCTATCGTACAGGTGCGACCAAACCATGGCTGCGATCAGCCTCCGATAGGCACCATAACAGCGTCAGAGGCAGCAACAGCGTTGTGATTGTCAGGCGAGAAACGAACCCGCCCCCAAAGGTAGAATGCAAAAAAAAAGACTGCATCCAATCTCAATCAGCCGACCTATAGAGCCAAACAGGGCGGCCGGCTGTAGAATGCAAACGCAACGTTAGCGGCATCACACTATGGACTAGACAATGGTCCGAAGAGCCAAGAGGAACGTCGACAGAAACCTGATATCCGTCTGGATGAGAGATTAGCAGTAGGTCGTGGTACCACCCCAATTAGAGCCGGCCTATTCGTGTAATAGGAAAAGGTCTTCCTTATTTCTTCATATCATCGGAATTAAGTTATTTACATTTACAAAAAGTAATTTTTAAAGTTCATAGTTAACCCAAACGTACATGTGGCCGTAGAAGGAAAAGGAGAGATCTCCCGCCGGACATGGTGTTCTGCCCGGAGTGCGGCCAACGCTCTGTGTGATAGTTCGAAGCTGTTCTATATATATTGTTTATGATTCGGAACTTAGATAGCGCGATTTAGGCTTCGTTGTGTTTCGCTTGTGGCGCGACGACAGCGCCGCCACATCATCCGCTGCTCAGAACGGAGGTCGACAGTGCAGTCCGATTGCCGGTGCGTCCTTAATGCCGGTGGGGAGTGCACGCTGTGTGCGCAAGTGACACCGGTGCGAATGATATGCCGATGTGTAATGCATGCCGCACTATTCATGGCGTCGGTCAAAAATAAAAATTATGCAATCTGAGTTTCCTATCGTCGCTATTCACTATTTTTGACACGCAATAAATTGTGTATTATTGTTGTAGTTCAAAAATAAAGGATTAATTATAGAGCATTTGTACGCTACTGTTGGGACATACCAATTTTATGTAATCATTCCAGTTTAGTATGTATTCACCCTAAAGGGTAAAAGGACTTTGAACGGTTGTGTTACATCTTGGCTTCGCTAATAGGCCTAACTGATGCAGGTGTTAGCGGTTATGGTGAGAAAATAAAGCTGTTAGTTTATAGTCTTTTTTATAAAATTCGCAACAAAAAACTAAGTTTAACGCTTTTATTATTCCGAACTATCTCCATTAGCTTGACCTTTACGTATGTTTGTATATATATATGTATAAGTAAGTACGTAATGAAATTTTGTTATTTTGTTTCCACCCACTTGTAGTGTGGCCACATGAGTAAAGAAACCGACCAGAGGGGAAGCTACATACAAACTGCTCGCTGCGACTATAGCCCTTCATAGCGCAGCGATGTGTACGTGAGCTCTCACCGACAGGTTCACCGACGCTCCGTCGGGGTACACACCGGTTTGCGCCGGCTCAGACAGAGTAGCTAAGAAAGGGCTGTCATTCGTGCGCATTTAAATATATGGAAGAACAATATTTCGTGATCTTATAAACCAATTCTTTTTTACTATTAAAGTTAAGTTTAGAGATTGTTTATAATAACTTAAGACATTATAAATTTATGTAAGTAATTAATTAGTGTTCTGCTAATGCTTAGCAGTTGTACTGTATGTATGAAAATTCGAGAGAAAATAATACAATTACCAGACGGTGGTGATGTCAGTAGTAGTGGTGCTGACGTTGCTGGTAGTAGTGCTGGTATTGATGGTGGTGCTTGTATTTAGTATCGTTGGTGGTGGTAGACAGTGGACCACCACTAACACCGCCGCCACTAATACCACCACAACCACTAGCATCACCACCACAGTGATTTCCACCACCACTACCACCATCAACATCACAACCACCATCACTGCCTACCACTAATGCCCCCTATCACTGTCACAGCCATTAGCCATTACAAAAACAAAAATTGGGTGGATCACCAGACAAAAATAAAAAATCAGGTGGTGATACCACCTAACTTGCAGACATCTGAATAGTTTTAATTTGACAGACATCTACGACCTAGTATTTTATTAGGATCAGTGATGGATTTAAAATAAGGCACACTAGGCACTGGCTTAGCGCATCACCGCAGAGAGGACATCGGTTATTAAACTTCTGAAAAAAAAAGTATACGTTTTGTTAAGGAAAAAATGCATTTTACTCGTCAATCAAAATAGCAATGATTCTCTCGCTATTACACATGCACTTAATTCATTTACATATAATACATTGTAAAATTGTAACCATGTGACTTCCAATAAAACCATTATAAAACGAAAAACTGGGGCACCATTTGCTGTAAACACTTAGGGCACCAAAAAGTTAACTCTGGCGCAGACTAGGATTACCATAGCTTAACAATTGAAAAAGCGTGTTGTTCTTTCTAAAAACTTTTTATATTTTACATAGATAATATAATGGCACAACAATATACGTAAGTATTACATAATTTGGTTGCGCGGTGCTTTTGCCGCATTATATTTTTTATGCGACAAACAGTGGCCGCCTGACATCTTGTCACTCACCTTTAAGTCTCACTCAAACTCGCAAATAATCTTCTATAAATAAAAAGTGGGCCTTATTAACCGTACAATACTTTAAATAAATAGCACGTAGCTACGTGGGCCGTACAATGTATTCTCGGTCAATGTATTCTCGGTATGGGTATGTCAGAAAATAGATAAAATTATGAAACTTACTTACTTACTTACTTATCTTCACGCACAATCCCTAACGGGGTAGCCAGAGAGAACAGATCGCCAAGTGTCAC
>DWHP01000547.1:0-19353 GCA_018247895.1 Parnassius honrathi
TGCGTTTTGATTCTTAATCGAGGATAAATGTAGATGTCTATGGGCCACAGCATCCACTTACCATCAGATGGACTGTGTGCTAATTTGTTACCCTTATTCTATAAAAAAAATCATCATTAGTATTTTATATTTTCTCTAGTAGGTAAGGCACGAAAATCACGCGTTTCTTAAAAATACCTGAAGAACAGCCATCCAGAGATGAGACCTTCGTCAGCTTTACGTGGGGGCTTGTTCATGATGTCAAGATCTGGAGGATTGAAACCCAAAGCGGTGGCGGGGAGACCATCAGTGACCAAGTTGACCCAGAGCAGTTGCACAGGGATCAAGGCTTCAGGGAGACCCAAGGCAGCAGTAAGGAAGATGGAAACCACTTCACCAATGTTTGAGGAGATCAGATAACGGATAAATTGCTTCATGTTGTTGTAGATAGCACGACCTGTTGACGAATGAAGTATTTCTTAATGCCGAAGCGGACCACGAACTTAAAAAGGCGTGATTCCGTACACGCATTTCCTCTATTGTCGTATTATAGTTAAAAAAATATTCGAAAATGACTGTCGTTACAGATTATTTACAGACAGTTTTTACCGCATTTGTGGCAGAAAATTATAAAGTTTAAGGAGCAAAACAACATTTTCATATCTTGCTCAGACTGCTTGCAATATCATGTAATTTTTATCCAGTATGTGAGAGCTACCACAATCCTTTCTCGTTAAGATACCCGTGCATGGAAGCTAATGTCATCAGGTTATGGTAGAATGGTTGTGGAATTGGTCGCGCTTGGAACTTTTGTTTAATCGAGCGATCAAATTTAGCGCGCGTTGGACAATTTCTTACGGGCCGGTTGGGTCAGTAAAAATGGATTTCATGTGCTTTTCTTTTTAAAACACAAGACAGAAAACAAAGAACGAAATAAGAAAAACTATTCGCATCTTTAATTATAGGCGAAAAGTGCTAGCGAGCTAGAGAAGAGGCAGTTTGTCCGGTCCTAACTATAAGACATCATATTTTTTTTGAATTAATCTTCATCTCATCAATTTTAGGCGATTGGCCGAATAACAAACAACCTGTCTCATATGTTCGCACATATGAGACAGGTTGTTTTCCCTTTCATACAAAATTATACATGTAACGCCATCGACCCATCGCGAACGGATCGGTATTTTGTGTTTCGTCGGAGATTAAAACCGGCTAATTTGATTAGCATTCTTGAATACATAAAACACTTATGTTAAAGCTGGTCGATCACTTAGCCTCCATGTGCGCGTAGCTTTAGCCTTTAAGTACAAAAACTATTTATTTTTTTATCTATGCGGAAGGTTGTATATACCTAGTGAGATATTTTCAAATTTTAATAAAGAACCTATGAAGCTATTATTCAAATGCTTCATGTTAACATAATACCTTCTTCAACAGCAGCGACGATGGATGAGAAGTTATCGTCAGCAAGAACCATCTCAGCGGCGGACTTAGCGACAGCGGTACCGGATCCCATTGCAATACCAATTTCGGCCTTCTTAAGAGCAGGGGCGTCATTTACACCATCACCGGTCTGGAATGATAAAAAAAAAATAAGAACGTCGCACAAGGTGTTAAACAAAGATCTTATTTACTGAATTTTGTCTATTTATTTGTTAAATTTTGATGTGAAAATGATGTCAAGTTTACTCACTTAACCAAGCGCAAAGTTTTTAAATTGGTTAGTATTTTGTATCAATAGAAAAAGAAATATATATATATATATATACTTGGGAATCCCTGCTGTACAGATTCTTGAGAACAGAGCGCTAAACTAGATTACGCATTTCTTTGTGTAAACTAATCTTAACGCTGTTGCTAAGTCAAAAAAATCGCATCACGTAATGATGTCTTCTTAATATTGGGACATTCAGGTAATACATTTTGTTATTGTAATATCGAATTTTACCGTGATAGGTTTGAACGCCAGAGTTTATAAACAGTACCAACTGACTAACATAAACAAATTGAAAAGCATTCTCAATAGTACAATATGTAAACATTAAATAATACCAGGCAATTGGATATTTATAAAGATATTGTTCGTGGGTTAATAATATATATTGCAAATGTTTATTTGGTTCATAAATTAATAATTATAATATATCGCACGAACGAATTGTATGGTAAGATACGTTTGTGCAATCTATATTTATTTCCATTAGTTGGTCGGAACGATTAAGCCGGATTTGCTTTGATGTTTTGCACAGCGGGATAATGTAGAAAACATAAAACTTGATCATCGATGTGGCAGATGTTTTGACGATGACGAAAAAAGTTATAGAGTAAAATGTTATGTTAATCTATTAAAATTAAAATAAATGTTAAGTACATCGTAATATGATAAATGTTATTATTAATATTGATTGATGATTTCTGTTTCCGCTTCTGATGGTATTTTTCAATAAATATATATATATTGAAAAATACCATCAGTGTATACTCAATATAGCAAACGTACATTTAACGAAAAATTACTTAAAATATTCTCAAAACAAAATTTGTGTAATGACGAAATTCGAGCGATAAAAAAGGGGGAAAGAAAAAGTGATGTTGCGAAACGGCTTCGGATTCAGTCCACCTACTGTGTCTACTACTTGGAAGAACAAAATTGTATTATTTTCTTTTACTCGCCATTTAACGAAAACTCTCTTAACGCAATACAATACCACTTACCTTCAGTTTCGCTATACAGAGTTTACACTGTATATACTATTTTTAAGTAGACAATAATGAATATTTAAAACGAAAACGCTAAAATATAAAATATTTGATGATAAAATATAGTTATTTAATACTAACCATAGCAGAAATCTCGTTCATGCTTTGCAAGTATTCAACAATCTTGGACTTGTGGGCGGGCTCCACGCGGGAGAACAGACGGGCTTTAGCACAAGCGTTACGTTGCTCCGCCACGGACAAGTCATCGAACTCGCGGCCAGAGTAAGATTTACCAGTCGTGTCCTCATCTTCGCCGAACACACCGATACGTCTAGAAAAATACAAGATGATAATCGAGTTCCCCAAGCAAAACTAATTTCAAAAATAATACAGTACCTGCAGATAGCCTCAGCGGTAGACTTGTTGTCACCAGTGATGACAATAACACGGATGCCAGCAGCGCGGCAACGGACGATGGAGTCAAAAACTTCTTTGCGAGGGGGGTCCAACATACCCACGACTCCAACAAAGGTGAGGTTAACTTCATAGGTGTGGAATTTGGTGGAGTCGCCGAGGTCCATGTCATCAGGTTTCAGGGGGTTGTCAGCAGTAGCGAGAGCCAGGCAACGGAGGGTATCGCGACCAGTACCGTATTGACGGGTAAGTTCCAGAATTCGGTTCTTCAGGGTAGAGTTCAAAGCCACCTTGTTGGTTCCGACACGAGCATGAGAGCAACGGTCCAATACGCCTTCGGGCGCACCCTTAACGAACAGTTTCGGTCCATTGCCAAGACGGGAGGGTTTGAGAGGTGTGCAGTAGGTTGACATGGACTTCCTATCACGAGAGAACTCGAGGGTGAACTCTTTCTTCCATTTGGTTTCAATTTCCTGGCGGACAACAATAGCAGCAGAACGGCGGTCGAGTCCAGTCTTGGGCACGTTGAATGGGTTCATTTTCTCTGCGAGTACGATAAGAGCGGTTTCGGTGGCCTCACCAACTTTCTCGAAAGCCTGCTTGAATTCGTTGAAATCAATTGCTGAGTCATTACACATGACACAAATAGTAGCTAACTCGTGAAGGGCATCAAACTCGGAAGCTTTGACTTTTTGTCCTTTCAGGTAAACGTCGCCAATGGGCTCGTAAGTTGAGCCAGTGATTTCGAACTCCAAGAAGCTGCTGTCACCGCCCTCGATTTTCTCGAAGATGAACATACGGGAAACGGACATTTGGTTGGTAGTTAAAGTACCAGTTTTGTCAGAGCAGATGACGGATGTACAACCAAGAGTTTCTACGGAAGGCAACGACCTAACGATAGCGTTCTTCTTGGCCATTCTCCTTGTACCCAAAGCAAGACAAGTGGTAATGACAGCGGGCAGACCTTCAGGAATGGCGGCGACAGCCAAAGCAACGGCGATTTTGAAATAGTATACGGCACCCTTAATCCAGCTTCCACCATGGGCGGGGTCATTGAAGTGTCCGATGTTAATGGCCCAGACGGCAACACAAATGACGGAGATGACCTTAGACAACTGCTCACCGAATTCATCGAGTTTTTGTTGCAGCGGTGTCTTGATCTCCTCAGTCTCTGACATTTCTGTACGAATTTTACCAATAGCAGTGTTGAGACCAGTGCCGATGACAATACCGCGGGCTTTTCCGGCAGCAACATTAGTACCAGAGAAAAGAATGTTCTTTTTGTCCTGATTGACAGCGCGGGGGTCGGGAATGGCGTCCGTATGTTTGATAACGGAGACTGATTCACCAGTCAGGATGGACTGATCAATACGAATTGTGGTGGAATAGATTTTAATAAGGCGGATATCGGCGGGGATTTTGTCACCAACGGATACTTCAACGATGTCACCGGGCACGATTTCTTTCGCTCGGATTTTTTGTACGCCGGATTTATCGCCCCTAACAACTTTACCCATTTCGGGTTCGTATTCTTTCAAGGCTTCGATGGCAGATTCTGCGTTTCGTTCCTGTGAAGTTAGTTCTAGGTTACATTGACAGAAATAATAAAATATAAAATCGTTGATATTTTATGTCTTATAATTATGTACAGGGAATTTAATTATAATTAGAGTCAAGTTGTGTTTCAGTTATCACCATAATATTTTATTTATTGAGATTAATAAGACATAAACAGATAAAAACACTAAAATAAAAATTACCTGCCATACTCCTACCACAGCGTTGGCAATTAGAATTAATAAAATAACGAATGGTTCTACGAAGGCTGAGAAAGCGTCTTCGTGTTCTTCAAATAAAGCTAAAACCTGTAATGAATAATATATGATTTGTATATACATCAAAACTTGCTTCGAAACGTAGTCCATTTCATCATATAAAATACTTACAAAGGAAATAATAGCGGCTAACAACAAAATCTTCACTAAGAGGTCATCGAATTGTTCCAGAACTAACTGCCATATACTTTTGCCTATAAAATACAAATGTATCTCAAACACTGTGTAAAAAAGCAATCCTTTGGTCAAAGAGACATTTAAAAGGCTTCTACGCTGACGCAATGAATCTCGAGAGCGGAAAGTTAAATGAGGTCAAGATATAACATAATTGTAATGTTCTACAAACCGTAAACTTGGAAGCTAGGTAATTGAAAAATAGGTATTATAAACCAACTCCTCATCTGCTTTAACGCATATTAAATTATGCGTTGTAGATATTTATTTGAAATTTCATATTTAGCAGGGAATAATAGCAAAAATTTTAGCTGGTCAACAAGGAGCGTGGATAGGTAGATAGGATTTTTATATTATATCATAAAAATCACACCATCAGAATAATTTGGTATTTTTCTACATTCATAATGAGGGACGGGAGGTGGTTGGAATCGCTTATATAACACGAGTAAATGGTAGATGATTATCTCACTTACCTTCTTCCACAGGCAGTTCTGAAAACAGAAAAGTACCGTAATTAGAGTTTTGAACAAAACATCAAAGGAGTAAAATTTACAAACGATAAACCACTCAGAGCAGGCATGCAATTTATCTCAGTAGTTACGATCGTATACAAATACTCGCATATTAACTGGATAGGTGTTCAGGTGTTCAGCAGCCTCAGGCCACCTCAAGGCAGCGTCGCATTATTTGACGGCTACGAGTCATGTGACGTATTTCAAGTAAAATATGTTATTTATGATGGCTTATTAACTAAATAAATTTAATTATCGGCTTTAAGTAAAGGGGTAGAGGTAAATATAAACCACGTGTTCGTAAATCGGAATTGCAATCCGATTCAAGATTACTTTGAATTTTCAATTGTAGTTACATGGACTTACTGACATATTTGTTGTAATTTATACTCTACTTTAAACAAAAGGATTTTTACTATGTACTTACATTATCAATAGATAATTTCGCTTAAGTTTTTGTTGAATTGTCTGAGTTTAGATATACTTTGCGTTGGAGTAAATATGAACGATATCAAGGGCAAATATAAGACTCATTATCTTGCTTTTGCAGAAACGCTGGCAAACGGCTAACGAAACAAAGATGTTACAAAGAGGATACTGACATAGCAAGTTGTGTATGATAATTAGTTGTGCGTCGGTTACAATTGGGCCACGTCTGTCCGTGACGTACGTGACCCGCACGTACGGTGTACACTGACCTTGCAACGTGTGCGTCTTTTACGTAGACTTTGTATATAATACGTACCTTTCTTACCCTTATTAAAAGTGGATACTTATTTACCGTCTCGTTGGTCTAACGGTCATGAGTGCGACTGCTGATTAGCAGGTCCTAGGTTCGACTTCTTGTCCAAGTTAATTATAAGTTGTAGAGTTTTTCTGTTAAGAAATTCGCAGTAACAGTCCGGAGTTAGAAATGTGGCGGTTTTTCACCCAAGTGCCTCGGATTTCCGTTGGTTCTGCGCCTGGTCTCTCTCAGATCATG
This sequence comes from Parnassius honrathi, assembly GCA_018247895.1. Lineage (NCBI taxonomy): Eukaryota > Metazoa > Arthropoda > Insecta > Lepidoptera > Papilionidae > Parnassius > Parnassius honrathi. The sequence continues at coordinate 6,600 of DWHP01000547.1, forward strand.
TCGAATTGTTCTCCCTTCGAAATTGATGCGACGCACACACACGTGCACTATAAGCCTGTCCTGCACAAATGGCTAGTCTCTGTCGAGACGAGATTAACCGCCGTGACCGAAATTCGGTCTGAAGGACATGATTATTATTATTATTATATATATTACTATAATACAGTTGCAGTGAATGGTTAATCTGTTGTTGTTAAGATAATAAAACTAAGTTCACTAGGGTGTAGATGTCTTATTTGTTTTGACGTTGGCATTCAAATTTAAATGATTAAAAAATTAAAGAACAGGTGTGCAGTTCACAAGCGGCACTAGTGAAACGTTCGGAGAACTAAACTTTGGGGAATGAGACGAATGCAGAGTATCAGGGGAAGGATAAGTGTAGGGTTTATTTATTATCATATTGTTATCAAGTTTAAAAATTATGTTGTACTAGCGATCCGCTTCGGCTTTGCACGGGTGATTTCTGGATCTCGACAACAGCGCCACTTAGCGGGTCCAATTGAGCTTTTAAACCATCTAGGGACCCACTCAAATACATACCAAAATTCATGAGCCGTTTTAAAGTTTTAGCGAGATAACGGACAGCAATTGATTTTTATATATAAGAAAGAAGAAGAAGATTATACATAATAGGAAACACTGTCAACTGTATTCTATCTCATTCTCTCCCACGTTAAATCCTATAGATGTATATGTTTGTCTCTTTTTAGTATCGCTTTTTCTTTAAATCGAGTTTCAGATCACAAAAATTCTAAAGAAGTTTTCACTGTAATAATTTTGTTTATTACAGTGAAAACTTCTTTACAATCTTAATTACAATTCATTGTTTTTATTAAAAATAATGAATTGTAATTAGTTTATGTTTTATTCTTATGTTATTGGGAATGATTAACGAACATAATCATAAAATTACGTGCTTTATACCGGTTTACTTTTAGGCGAAGAATTTAAATGATAAAGATAAGGTTTGCGTCGTTAGTATCCGCGTGCGTTGCAAATGTTCGTTCGCATAATCGCATACCACAAGGCGATCACGTTCAAAAGGGCCTTATAAAACGGTTTAACACTTCGCTTTGTGGGTCTCAACAGACGTGTGTAATCGGGCAACGTGCGCTAAGTCAATCGTAGCGACTCTATTTGCGTACACCGCGGCTGCCAGCTGCGCCAAGACGAATGTGAGCAATTAGTCAACTAGTCGATATTACCCTGTTAGCATTTGGGTGCTTCCGTCGTCGTGGATCAGCGGAATAGCTATAAATGATAGCTTTTACGAGCTTAACAAGAAAGGCGGGGTGCTTACGGTCGAAAGAAGATATATTGTGGATGACGGGAGATTAAAATAAGAAGCTATATCTTTTTGACGGTGTGAACAGAAAATTAGGTTATACGTGTTGCGAATGTGTGGGTTCCGCGTTTATATATCACTAAAATATTATAACTATATTTTAGAATTAAGCAAGATGAGATGAGATGAAATAAATGCGAATAAAGAGAATATTTCGTAAATAAATATATAATAGTTGAGAAGATAGCACGTCTGCCCCATATGTAAGACGCAAGCCGCCAACGTAGACCGTCTAAAATAAACCCGGCTGCTATCCTATCTATATTATATTTTAGTCTCCAGGCACTTTGAGCTCACTGCATCACGCGTCAACATTCCCAGGCGCCTCGTTCTTAGCACAGTGCAGCTTTCCATTAACTGCTTTATGCACTCGACTCTTGCAAAACTACAGAAGCAATTTTAAATGCATGTGAACCAATTGCCCAAATACTCGATACGTTTGTGATACCAAATACGATGTTATTATATAGTTTTAGATTCCAATCATGAATATAAAAATATAAACGGTAAGTTCTAGTTAATATTCAAGAAACGCTACCTAAATAGGCTTATTGCATTGGTTTACCCTAGCTTGTTGATTTTAAAATAAACCAAAAAGTGTTACGGCGTTGAATATTCAAATGTTTTATTTTATTTATTATTGACGTTATGACTATGAATGTTATTATGATCGACAGCAAGTAGCCACTTTTTTATAGAATAAGGGTGACAAGCGAGCTCACAGTCCACCTGATGGTAAGTGGGTGCTGTAGGATGTAGATATCTATGGGCTATAGTGTAAGCACACAGATATCTACATGTACCCTAGATTAAGAATGAAAATGAAGATGTGTTGTAACCCCTGAAGAGTAAGCTCGTTTCCAGTGATAAGGTTTCCGGATTTCTAGTACACTCACAATACGAAACAGGAGAATAAGGCTGCATCCTTACGCAAGTATTCTATGAGAGTCTGACCATTCCCCGGTTTAGCCGACCACATCATACCACACATACATACATAAACTGCAACATGACTACTTATAAATGCAATCATATCTACAAATTATGATGCAGTTGTGTTCGAGAAGTGAAATATGACATGACACATAATTATTAAGCGACCAATATCTAACGGCAGAAGTATAAGTAAATAAATTTGAAAATTGTTACAGTAGATAAAAGAATATTAAATGAATAGAATAGATGTATGTATGAACTAAGTTTATTTAATCACACATGACAAGAGTTAACTTCTTTTGCATATAAAACAGAGATAGGTATGCATTTTGCTGGTAAGTAAGTAAGTGAATAAGTGAGTAATTGACAATGATTACATTAAGAACCTACATTTTCAACAGGCGGTAAATTTCACACTCGGATCTATTTCGGTGTGATGTTTTCCGTATTGTGACCAAGCTTGAAGTGGAGTGACACGTAGTTTGGGCGCAAAGTTCTGAAGCTAAATAATCGCGCGTCGAGTGCTACGAAGTCGAGAAAATAAACATTGATTTGTCTACAGTTTTGCCGCCAAATAATTATTCTTAGATCAGTGGTTTTTCATACGTCGTTACATTTCATTCGCCGAAGCAATTTATAGTTTAGGCATATGCTTTTAAAGTCCATTACTATAAAACAGTATCTACCTAATTGTGTGTACTTTAAGTCGGCTTATTTAATCTGCGTAGTTCGCATGCTAAATACAATACCCAGAAACTTATTAGTGTTCCAGAATTTAAGTACTGAAATTCAAAACTATTTGCATCGCATTGTCGACACAAATTAAATTAATTCATCATACAAATCAAATTCATTTAAAAAAAAATTAACATCAATAAAAGTAACTCGGACGGCCAAAGTGAAGAGAGATATTTCAAAATATTAGCATTTATGTATTACATTTATAAGCCGTGATATATATGTATGTATATTATTTATGTTCATCTTACCATATTTTTTTGTTATATTTTTTGTAAATAAACACTTACAATGTTATTGTTTTATTACATGAATAAGATACAAATATTTTATTTGTAATTAAGAAAAACAAATCCCAGTTTTTGTAAGTGATGCTACAGAAACTTACACGCAATATTTTTTTATAGTATCGACATCGTAGTATATTGATTTTTTTAAGGCACGTAGAGCGAAATAAATCAATGAATTAATTTTTAGATTAGCAATTAAAGGAGAAGAAAGAGCGGTATATTATACAGTCATACTCCCTCTGAAAAATAGAGGGAGTATATAACCTTCCTTCTTGTACATTTTTACATTCTAAATGTAACCCGAGGCCATAAGCTACCAAATTTCATGGAAATCCATTCAGAAGTTTTTGTGTAAAACGTGAGATTAAACAGACTAATCACGGATATGGCTTCGATGTCATTTATACCTTTTAGATCTACTAGACCTTTTTAAAAATAATAAAATTCTGAAGGTTTCTAAAATATACGACATTTATTACAACTATTCAAAATCGGGTTTTACCCGATACATTTAAAAACGTTATAGCAATAACAGTATTATACATTTGTTGATTCAAAACTGTCAATGCTATCGGTCAAGATAATTAAAAAAAACTATTAATAATCTAATCAGCCATATTATTTCTGCCAGACTTTAAGATATCAATAAATCTGCTATAGATATATTTTAGTATATAATATTGCAATCATTCGTTTCATTGTTAGAGACGGCGAATAATCATGTTTTTGGTAAATTAACTTAATTATGCTGATATACATACGGATATGTCAATTTATATCGTGTGAAATGTGACTTTTATAAAATAATGTACTCCTGACCAGGACAGGATAATAGTGTGCTAGGGTGCCGTGCCGCAAGCGCAGGTTCTATTGCCTCACTGTCAAAATCAGATAAGACGCAAATTCGACACGATCGGAGAGGGATATGCGCCTATAAGCATAATTAACGGCTTTAAGTGGTTTTCAGGCACGTAAAACCTTTTATACGAGGCCAATAGCAAGCCAGCGCTGGCTGCCAGTTTGACTGGCAGTCAGTACAGGCTTCTTGCGTACCTTCGGGTAACCTTGCTTAATGCTTCGAGACCAATGAGGTAGTTAAACTGTGCATTATGATAGTATTTACAATGCACATTTTAAGTTTTCATTTAAAAATAATAATTTTTGAATTAAAAAGCCTTGACAGATCATGCTGTGACAGTTTTAAGGAGAACTTTGTTATCTTTACTAGTTCATGGTCATTAAATTATTTTCACTTTTTCTTTTAAAAAACGTTACCCCTACACTAGGATTTTTTCCTGTACCATGGAGGTAGTTTATATACATAAATTGCACAAGGATCCAGACCCGGAACAATTACTTGTAGGCAATACAAATACTTGTTCCGTGCGGGATTCGAACCCAAGCCCCTTAGCGCCGTAATTCATCACTCTCAGCCACTGCGCGACGAAGCCTTTAGTCGCATTGTATTGTGTCATTGGTTCTTAACGTAGGTAGGTACGTCTGCAAAATTTCATATTATTCAGACGTTTGGAAGTGAGTGAAAAAATCAATTACAAAATTACATTGCATTCATAGATACAAAGATAAAATAAATACACGTGAAGCTAATATAAAGCATGTTATAAAATATATATTCCAGTGCGGGATACATAAATCGCATTATGTGGACATACAGCCAGATCCGAATAGTTCTTTTTGTGATTTATTTGTATATGTACCTACTCCTATAAACGTGATAGACTGGTAGAGCCATGGTACAGCTACATTATGATTAGGGATGGGCCGAATATTCGTTTCGGTATTCGGCAGCTTTACCGAAATAAAATATATATCCCAGTGCTGGATATGTAAATTGCATTATGTGGACATATAGCTAGATCCGAATAGTACTTTTTGTGATTTACCGAACATTCGTTAAAGTGGTACTCAAAGTGTCCACTGTATTGAAATGTACGAATTGAGTAACGCCATGTCTTTCATAATTTTACTATTGAAAGTATATTTTATTTATGGGTTAAATCTACTCGTATAGCGTTATGTTTTTGAGGCACTGTAGATTTATTTTCAATTATAACAAATAGAAAGCTTGATAAAATGTTTTTGGAATCAAACAAAGAAACATTACATTACATTATGTAGTACATTTCATTTTACTTTGGTCGTTAGTTTCGCTAAAATAAGTCCAAATAGTAGATATCCTGCCACTCAATTTTATAATATAATTATCAATTTTCACTAAGTATAACACAACGAAATACTTTTTTTCTCACAGTCTGTTCACTGTCATCACTAATAGTCAAAACTTAAGCATGTGTCGGTAATTTGCTCAGTACTAGATGATGCAATAACATGTCAGGTGTGGTGAGGGGCATGGTCCGGCGCTAACATAGAACACTATAATACACAATAGAATGACTGTCAATCTTGTTTTGTACGACTATCGGCGTCGCCGGGAGCACACATACAAGCAATTACGTAGTATTATCAGTTATCACTACTAGTTACTAGTACTAGTTTTAGACTTTTGACTAATGTTTTTGACACATACATATTAAATATTTCTTTATTTTTGTTTCTAATATTTACAAAATACAAATAGTTTCGACTTACTGGTTGTAGAATATGTCTCCTTTATTTAAATTCCATTTTCCACTGTTCTTTCGACACGTCATTATTGCACAATTTGCTATTTTTCAAATAATTTGCATTCAGCAATCTCCGCCCACTCCCCCGTTCTATTATATATGTATTATAGTATTCTTTGGGCACTAATCACGCGCGCTTTACGGTAACAAGTTTTCCGTGATCCTGCCGAATAATGTTCGGCCGAATATTTCCATCTCTAATTATGATTGTAGCTCGAATCGACGAATGGGTCGACAGACCCGGGAAGGATTCACTGTGGCCACGCATCTACATATTCATATTTAATTGAGGATAGATGTGTCAATGGATCACATCATCTACTTACCATCGGGTGGATTGTGTGTTCGCTTGTCACACTTTCTCTATAAAAAGAATGATGCGGTAACAGCGTTCGAACAGGTCGTACAAGAGGTATGTGTCTGAGGCGGACTGAAGTGTTTAGAAAGTTAGTTCATGACATTTCGTATAGATGCTGATGGAGAGTTCTTTGAAAAGCTTTAGTAATAAACCATCCCATATACCTTTAAGTTTCGCAAAACTTTCCGAGTGGCATTATTTTGTAACAGAAATCTTAATGAAGGAGCTATTTATTTTCGGGTCGACCGTAGTTTCGAGTTTGTTTTTGGTGCTGTTACTTCTAGTTTTATTTACTGTACGCCTATCAATAAGTTTGGGGGAGTTCATTAATTACGTGAGGCGTTTAGGGTTGGGGGTGATCGTGCCGAATCTCACACAATCTCACATGGGGAAGAGAGGCTCTCGGTAAATATCTGGTATTTTTCCGCAAGACACAGTGAAAAATTGTGAGAAACGTCTCAAAACCATGTCATCACTGGCAACATGCACTGGTTGTACAATCTCGTTTTCAAGTCATGAGAACTGACGAAAAAATGTGTCGTAATCTCCCGAACGCTGCCCAGCCGAGTTGAATCCGTCGATTGACCTCTCGGTCCAAGTAGGACTTACCTAGTAGGGTCAAATAGTCTCGCTATTTATCCTAGGTACTCGCTATCAGAACTTCGAGTGTAGTGCTCCCGACAACTACCAGCATGGTTGTGACATGGACGTTACACATAATCTTTGTTTTGTCCATGTTTATCTTAAGTAAATCGAAGATGAGTAATGTCGAGTACATTACTCATACTATTGATGTTAATCCCGTATCCTGTTCAGTCCAGTAGCTTGAAACCGTCTTCCGATGCAGCGGTGAAGATTTTCGGGGATATAACGTCATCCTGTCCTACAAGTTTCTGAAGTTGGATAATACGTTTCGTACACTAGTTCTGTACTCGGATAGCTATCGTAACCCTACCGCAGTACCGCCTAAATTTACCGTTTATTAGGCATCACCTGATTTTACTGAAAATGACATGGGCATGTTGGTTTCAGTTCCAGGCACTTTTGAGGCTACACATCGAGTCCCCGTGGACTGAATTAAAATATTCTTTTAAGAATTTTAGTAGTTTCTATTGAAGTACGTTATAACTCGAATTTCTCACTGTGATTTTAGACTATGTTCTTAGTAGTCTTAAATACTAGTCCAAAACAAGTGGTAAAATACAAAAAATTGTACAACCGACTTCAATATAAATAAAATGAAAACATAACACGTTACAAAAGTGGGCCAATAAGGCCCACTTTTGTAAAGAGACAGTTATGGCGTCAGTTAATTTTATCTTCATGCGAATGTTTACATTCATCACCTTGTCTTTTAATTTTATACTAGATAATATAGTATATTCGATATATATGAGTAATTTTTAGTGGAAGGACTTCCTATCCGACAAGGAGTTCATTTGGGTAGGTACTACCCTCTCAGCTATTTCTGTCACCAACGTTACATTGCTGTTTCGGTGTGAAGGAAAAGAGAGCCAGTATAATTATAGGCTGTGAGGTATTCCATCTTAGCCCTCAGAGTTGACAACGCATTTGTAGTCTTCTTTGTTTGAAGTACGCTGCAGGTGTTCTTGGATTGTAATAGCCACCTACTATCAGATGAACTATTGCCTATTGGCAGCAGGGGGCAAAGTCATAAGTGCTAAACCACTGGTAGTGATTTCACCAAGCCAGCCAGCTTAGCAATTATGACTAATCCGCCACAATGTAGGAGAAGCTAACGTCTAGCAGTAAACAGTTTTGTGCTGATAGATAAGAAGACATTTTAAGAATACTTTTCCCCCATCTAACTTAGGTTGTGTATTGTTTTAATCGGGCACCACGCGTCAAAATATAATCTTTAATTCAACCCTGACTTGTGTTCTACGGCTCCAGCTTTCGCTGTGAGGATGTAGCGAAACGTTGTCGCTGGCCACTTTGGCAGCCTGGTCTCACCAACATCCTAGTAATGTGCCAGTCGAATATCTAGCGGATCTGTGGATCTTATTACCTGTGCCAGTATCACTAGTCAGTAGTCAACAGGTAGCATAAGACAACTTTGTTCGTAACATAAAACAATGCACTGAATAACTGCATGACACTTCGTACATTTTTACTGTACTTTAATATAATATCTACCAGTTTATGAATAAAATTATGGTGCCTAACTGTTCTCATTAAGTTTTCGCTTACAACTCAAACTATATCAGAACCGATAAATACCGGTACTTTTAAATCTGTTTTTAATCCTGTTTTAAATCCTAAAACTTACGATGTACGTAAGTTTTTTTCAAGTTTTGATAAGCCACGATAAAGAAGAAAATTTTACATTTATCTGTTGTACAGCATTGCCAAGATGTAATTTTGTAAAGGATAGAATGTTATTTATCGTTTTGAATAGTATGTTACCGTTGTTTATAAAACATATATCCAAACTTATAAAAATATTTTTAAGTTAAAACTAACAATAATTTTAAATTAAATTTTTTCTATAAATAAACGATATTTTTCTCATTCGACTCATAACCTATACCTATTACTTTAGTCATAGCAACAATGGAAAACATAAAAAACTATATTGTCCTACACAACCTTTCACCGGCAGCCGCGTACATTTGCGAAACGATTTTTTAGGATGGGCTAAGGGCATATAAGTTGACCTTCCAATCCGTTGGGACCGAGGCCGAAGTGCTAGGTCGAGTTGTAAGATATTCATGAGGCGGACCTATCGGGCATATAAATTTGTTTTTCATACATTATTTGGAGTGTTTGTTATTTACAAGAGAATACAAGTAGCGGTTTATGATATATTATTATTATTATTTTCAGATTTATGAGCCTATAAAATGAGTTTCACTATTTTGTAATAATTTTATTTACTTCTGTAAATTTATAATTTTATCCAGTCAGAGGCATAGCCAAAAATTAAGACATCAATACTAACTGTCGTGATTTTGTACAAATAAAAAACCTGTGGCTGGGAATCTATCCACAGAATTATAAATAACTGGAAGAGAAATTCTGCTGCTCGTTAATCCTTATGTATTATAGACACCAGTTAATTCATTGATTTATTCTGTCCTACCAAAATCCACTGTCAGGAATCCAAGTTTAGCAGGTGGGTTGGACACCTCGGTTTTTTAAATATTCAGTAGTCATTACGAAGATGCTGTTGCCTGTTCTTGGTCCAGTTTCCCTCCGACACTTCTAAAGATACCCACTTGGGGTTTGAGGTAGCATATTCTCTTACACGGTAGTATTGCGCGGTAGAGCCACGCTACAACTATATTATGATTGTAGCACAAATGGGTCGGCTCGACCAGGGCAGGACCACGCTCTCACAGAATACCAGCGTAAAGTAGCAGACCGAAAACCGGAGACACTTTTCACTGGAATCGAGGCATTCTATGTTAGTCCTCAGGGGTGACAACGCATTTGCCTTTTGATTTTTAGTTGAAGATAAGCGTGGTGTTAATGGGCCACAGCATTCACTTACCATCAGGTGGGTGTGTGCTCGTTTTTCACACAATGCTTTAAAAAACATCGTCAACTACACTATCAGTGGTAATATAAAAATTGAGTACATTTAATATTTTTAATCTGTTATTAATTTTAAATTAAAAATAGTTTTTATCGTCATAATAACAACCCTTTATAATTCAACTGTTGAACAGGAACTCTCTCGAGGGATTCTACAAATCATGGTCCAGAGCCACATAATATATCCATCGACTTACTGCATCTTTTATCACCTCGTCATTCTAGTGGCGGGCCACTCTACTTATACCTTTAACGCTGCTTTCCATTCCCATTGTTTCCCATCATAAGCAAGGAAGGTGGCTATATATCCTAAATCATCATCATAATTACAGCCCATCAAAATTCCACAGAAAATAATTGCCAAGCTTGGCAGCAGTGGCTGACGGGTTGGCAACCGCAGTTTTTAGGTGTCATATAATATGGTCACGAGCCGCTAATATTTTTAATGGTGACAAGGATTTACTGGTAAGTTTTTGATTATTGATTTTTTAATCAGGTTGTTTATGGGCTTCAGCATACAATTAGTATCAGAATAAGTGCGGTTCTACTAACAACTCTTGTTACTATAGTATTTACGTTGGTAGTATATTGACTGCGGTAAGGGTTCAAATCGAAACTATTAGATTTAGTTATTAAAATGCGATGTATTAATATGGTGATAACAATATTATTAAAAATTGTTAACATTAAAAAATGGTAGTAGCTCTCCTTTCCGGTGTAAGGATGATTATGTTTTGTTACCACTCTCTTATTTGTTTCTAGCATCAAATAGTAGTGCTTACGCTACTGAACTCCAGTCTGAGAGTATATAGAGCTAGTATAATTACCGGCTGTAAGATACTCCATCTTTGTTATCAGAGGTATCCATCTGTCTACCTTGTGTAGAAGTAGTTAAAGGTCCATGGACTGAGCAGCCACTTATCATCAGGTAGAGTATAAGGTCGTTTGTCATAACAGTCTTATAAAAAAGAGAAAACCCATTTAAAACATGCAACATGTTGAGCTGTTTATTCAGCCTTTGGAATGTATACGTGATGTAAATAGTGAATGTGTCTCAACAAATATGCCAATAACGTAAAGCAATTGACAGACGATCGATTCGAATGTAGCAAAGTGCAGATTTATCATCGCTGTATGTATATGTAAGCTGGCTGTGTTTTGTGCCGTCTGTAAAATAGGTTAAAAAATTCGCGTAAACGTACTGCGAAAACATTTTTAATAAACCGTCAACTACCCAATCATGCTGATAAATTGCACAAGTTTGTTTATAAAATTAAAGTTGTAAATAGCAATCTCGTGGGGGCAATGACGAGTTATGTCTGAGTCGCACCGATTGAAACCCCATGATTTTCCAACTTCGCCGTATATTGACGAAGCCACTGGTACGCTTTCGCACACATCCGCGGCCCTACCAGCGCCGGCGGCTCCATGGCAGCCCCTCCTTGGAGAGGACTTCTCCTCCCCATTCTTCTTCACTCCCAGTCTCTTCCCAGTTATTTATGGATAGGCTATGCTCAGAAGTGGATTTTAATAGGCTGTAGTGATGATAATGATGATGAGATGAGAACATGAGGTTGAATATTTAGCTATTTTCCAAACACTTATGTAGAGATAGATGTTTGATGACTCCCTCCGAGCCATTTACGCGGCACAGGTAAAATGAGCACTCAGAAGCACCTGCTTTCCTGAGCCAAGCGGCGGATTGGGTCGATGGCTCCGCGGCCAACCAAGTTTCGTCTGCGGAGTGCAGGCAAAGCGGCGTCTCGCATTAACGTCGCTCCTCCCAATCCGCAACCAAACAGAATCTCGGAGGATAGGGCGAGTGGCACATCGCCATACCAGCACTCCACTTCCTCCGCGACTTCATTTTGGCTGTGCTGATAGGGGGAGAGGTCATCCCTTCGTCGTGGTTCACCAACTACATCCGTAATTAGCTTGGCGAGCCCACTCGGAGTGACCACCTTTGGACGACCGTTCACGTCGGGCTAGCCATGTGGGTTTCTCTTGGTTCACCGCGGGTGACTAAGCCGTGGCTGCTAAGCTCCTCCGACACAAGGCGTGAACCCATTGGGGGGGGGGGAGTTATAGCAACTTCAAACAAAGAAGTATACAGATGCGTTGTTGCCTCTGAGTGCCGAGTTGGAATGCCTCACCGCCTGTAATCATATTGACTGTCTTTACTCTTAAGAACGGATCATTGCAGTGAACACACTGCTATATGGTAGCAGAAATAAGCCGTAGGGTTGAACTACCTAGACGGTCTCGAGGGTAAAACAGGAATCCTGCTAATTACATATAAGTTTAAATACTTTATAAAATCCAGCGGACTTTTGGATAGATCGCGCTTCAAATTTCCAAATCGTTCAGTACGCCACCCTCAATTATTTAGCACACCACTGGCAAATAATGATGTTTCAAAAAACAACCCGGTGTTGAAAATGTATAAATGATTCAAAAATGTATTTCACCAAGATATTTAATAAAATATGTAACTCTTTAAGAGATTCTCAGCATTGGAGTAGTCATTTTAATGAGTTTTTTATTGCTAGTTATGTGTAGTTCCAACAGGATATCAGATTTAATTGATACGGTGTTTATACCTCCGTTAAATTCACAAAGAATAAATCTGCTGTTAAATCTTGTTACTTTATTAAAAAAGAGGTACTGAGTGAATCTTCATCTACCCGTGATCTTGGGGTCATTCTTGATAACAATCTTAGCTTTATAGAAACGTATAGATAATGTGGTAACGCGTTCATGGAAAATGTTAGGTTTTGTCAAACGTACATGTAAGGATTTCAAAAATACTCAGACTCTGATAACTATCTATAATGCATTGATTCGTAGCAGTTTAGAATATGCCTCGGTGATATGGAATCCTTCT
>DWHP01000548.1:0-19343 GCA_018247895.1 Parnassius honrathi
CCTTTCCGCGCCGCACCCCGGACCCCCTCTACCCCCCCCCCCCGCACTCGCCTGCCATTCATTTTCATAATAAAATCGTAACAAACGGGGCAGGTAACAAAACATGGAGAGCGTACCAAAATTTATGTGAACGCAATACTATGATTTATCCTGCAACTTGAGATGTTGGCGGGCAAACTAAGCCGGCTTCATCGAAACTTCCCAAACGTTTTCATACTGGCCGAAAAAGGATTGTATTTATCAGGTGTACATTACATTTTTTGAAACTTTATATTTCTGTGTAATTTCTTAGTTATATTTTTTTGTATTATTTTGTTAAATATCGCGTATGTAACACCATATTTATTGGGATATTGTTCCTGGCTAAAATTTACATTTATCCAGTTCAGTTTAGTCTCATTCGTCTTACTTAGCCTTATCCACACTACACAACATTGTGAAAGGCCCAATCAATCTGTCTGTATGAGATACAAGCTTCTAAAATCTAACTATTGTTCACGAATAGGAAATTTCCATTTGGATTTATTCATTTGTCTATCTATTGTTGGGTGCTTTGCTATTTCGGTTCTTCCTTCTTATTAATTCAATTTAAATTTAAACCATAAATGAATAACGAAATATATTACTAACATGTTTTATATCAAATAATTTACATGTAATGTGATACTGGCATCTATAGATTTTTATTTTAAAAATTACACATCTAATGCTTCGTATTTAAAATTACGTAGTAATTCCCTCCAAAATTCATATTCCATTTCACGTAAGGCGGAAAGCAGCTCTGTAACAATAAATTTAACGACGAATACCGATAAGAATCGACTCTCACAGACGCAATTTTCATAGATATGGCTCAATTAACAATTGGTTTCAATCGTGAAGACGTTCTGGATATAATAAAGTGCCTCCACAGCCCGGGGTGGCTTCGAGCAATCTTATTTCTGTTTGGAATATTGCGGTGGCAATTCTCATATTGAAGTGACAGCGTGAATCGTGAATCCGTTGTTGGCTCTCATATATAACATTAATGTGTTAGTTCTTATTAAACTTCTTATTCTTTATAAGTTCTATTCGTTTTCAAACTAATTTCCTAAAATTAATATAAAGTTTTATTATTGGTATTGGACGAAACCGGTACGGTTATCATTACAGCTTATTAAATACCACTGCTGAACATAGGCCTCCTCCATAGATTGCCACATAGGGGGATGTTTGGCACAGCTGCCACGCTTGACAAACGAGTTGTTAAGTTTTTTATTTTAGTCGTTATTAGTAAGACGCTTCTACTCGTCCCCTGCTTTGTTATCTTGATTAGACGGAACGTGTTACGAAAATTATTTTTTGTTGAAATAATTCATAAATAACCAAATTTTTCTAATAACGTAACAATGTAGACCAAACAACAAAAAACACACCCCAAAATCAAAGTCAAATCAAACATTCAATAAACAAACCTTTCGAACACAAATAAAAATGCCGATAACGAAACGTGGCGTAAACACCATCACAATATGAAAAAAGGACTCATTGTGTACTTAAGAATTACACACAACATACAATTGTGGCGTTCAACGATCGCCGTATTGAAAAAACCGCTACCCTACAGTCAATAAGCATTAATATCAATCTATCAATAATCCACATTAGCGAGGCGTGATCAATTGATCATTGTCGATAGTTAAAAAACCCTATTTTTTGTCCCCCTCTCGATAGTATCGATGATTAGCGATCGGTTACGGTTACTGTTTTGATCGGGCTCTTGATTTATAGGATTGAGTCGTCAATTCACTGTGGCATTTAAATTCAATTTAATACGGTTAAAAGGATTTATTGCGATGCCTGAAGAATTTGAAATTGTAATTTTTTACCACGTTTACTTTGTTATTTTTTAGAACTCACCCTGCTGTACACTTTTATTGCTGTAACTACTCTGGAAAGTATATTTTTAAATTAATATGATATCATTTTAAATTTATAATAAAGTGCCTCCACATTTAAATATTAAAAAACTATATTGAAGGAAAACTAACATTAAAAACTTAAATTATCTAACGGTCCTACTCCCCATTGTGTAGTGCTAAAAACGCTGGCTGCTTTTCCTCGCTGAATAGCTATACTTAGCCTTTGAGCGACAAAAGAACCAGCCCTCTTATCACCAGCATCAACAAACAGTCGTAGATAGTCGCAGAACTATCACCGCACGTGGACCCCACCCACTCTACTGCAAATGGCTCGAATATCTATTCATCACTCAGAGGTTTATATTTACACCACTTAATTAGTTCAGCTGCCAGTGATGCCACCCCGGCTCTAAACAAGGTACCTCTGAGTTTAGAGGCTGCTAAAGATGATTATGATGAGATTAACCCATATCCATACCCATACCATTGTGTCACGTGATCATAGTTGTGTTGTACCAATGTGTATAAAAATTGGACTGAATGAGATATATAAAAGTTTAAATCGTATTCTGAATATTTAACTTCTTGTTCTCGCCATTATCTCAAGTTATTTGGGGTCGACATAGTCTGCCTTCGTCTTCCATTCTTCTGTGTTAGCCGTCGTATCCTCACTACTCCTATTTTACACATACCGTCTCTAACGCAGTCCATCCATCTTTTCTTGTGCCTTCCTCTGCTCTTATATCCATCCACTAGCATAGATGGTTTTTATACATAATATATACCCTATAAAACTAACGTGTTCATTTTATTTTTACTAGAAAATATAACCTACTAAAAAGTTCAAAACTTCTACAAATTTCTTTACCATGAGATACACTTCGATTTATTTGTTCCTACGTTTAATATATATATGATTGAGGTTATATTTAAGCCTCAAGTTTTAATCGAGAAGATTTTAAACTCCATTACTTGCCATTCTGAAACTCTCAATCCATATGTACTTAATTACACTCAGCAAATACAATGGAGCTGCGACATTGATATCTATAGCGCACTTCTTGGGGGAGGCTGGGGTAGATAGGAATCGTATGTTTTCGGATTAATTCGTTCGTAAAATCGTCTCCGCCGATAAGAATGGCAACTGCTGTGTACTAATTGAATCTACAATTGCGTTGGGATGTCTGATTTCATTAGGCGGCTGTGTGAGTGGGAGGGAGGGGACGTATTGAGAAATGCCGAGCCCCCGCCTCGGTGTGTAAGAAAAACTGTTTGCGTTAAAAGCGTTAGTAATATGAGCGTTTGTCAATTATCCGTTATTTTAATACAAATACCTAGGTATGTATATAATTTTTAATTAATTTAATTTTAATATCCAAAGTGTCAAAGGTAAAAAGTATTCCAAATTACATTATATTGTTCAGAAATAGACGAGTAACATTTAAAACGTATTGAAAAATATCAATGTACTAAGTGTATCATTGGAATATTCATAAGGCGTTCGGAGTTTCTTCAAAACAACACGACGGGAGTGAAAATGTGTATTGTTTCAGAATAATGGTATTTATGCGCTACATTGGTTTCAAGGGAAATCACTCTGTGAATCGTCCATAACGTCTGTATCAGGCACTTGGAGCGCGCAGAACCGAATCGTCTTACCGACCGAACTCTCGTTCATCTTTTACAACCTTTTGCAATTGAATGCGGTTCCTGAATTCGATATTACTTAAGCTCGTATTGAAATTTCAGCGAATGGGGGAAGCGTCGAAGATTTGGCAGAATATTAAACATTCACGTTTATTAGTTTGTCCTCGGCGAACGTATTTGGTAGTCTAAACGGGGTAGTTTCGATGGGAAACTTGGAAAGTGTGTTAACGAGTACGCTCTCACTGGATGTAGTTTATTTTGCTAATGGGTAATACATTAAGCCGGTTGAGCGAATGACTTTTGAAGAAAATACTTTCTATGGTGTTCAAAGCTGAAATTTAAAAAATGTTTCTAACTAACAAATACTATAACACGTGTATGACACATTAACATAATTGCAGCTGAGTATATTAGCCAAAAGTATGCGAAAGTTATTAATTTTACTCCAGGCTTTAAATAAATAAATGTTATTCTTTTTAAGCGGCATTTTAAATTTTAAACCCTAGGACATTAATTTCAATAGCAATTTCAACAAAGCCTCCGCTTCGATCTTGCGTTACCTGATAATGGGAAAAGAACGACAAAAAATTCGTCTCAAACAGCAAAGCCAGTCGTCTATACTCAAAGCACCGATACACAGTAGAGCTCGATGAGCACTTTAGAGAAAAAAGCTAGAAGAAAATTGGTATCGTATGATCTACTTTTTATACAGATAAGTAAAGGGTCCGCCCCACAAAGGCAGCTATCGGAAGGAAAACGAAAGGGTAATGCGGGCGTAAGATGCGCATCGTCACACACGGCCTAATCACGACATCGTCCTCCCCGCCACCCCACCACCCTAACTTTTGCATGTTGCCCAAATTGCCCACGCTTCCCCAGCTAGGGCGAACATTTTTGTTGGCGGGATAATTCTTTACACCATTTACCATTTGCACGTCCATAATCAGTTCGATTTTGTATTCTCTGTATTTAGAAATAAAGTCTTCTCATTGTTTTTGTTGTTTGTTGCACGTGCGTTGCCGTATTATATTTGCAACTCATTACGACTTTTGCCGTTACGTCGCTGATTGTTACTTGAATCCCGTCTTAGTATCTTTACAATACGGCCATCTACTTGTCTTATCGAGTTACAAGTCACGTTAAACTGCTAGGGGTGCTGTGACATTTGAGGGATGCGTCTTAATTATAGATAGTCCTGTTATGGTATTGATTTTTAATGTATATTCTATTATTGTTCTTGTAAAACTTAGATTGTCTGTGACGCCAGGATAAATGGTTTATATTTCTAAAGTAACCTGTTCAGTTATGTCACTAATGTACAACGAAGATATAGGAGAAACAGATAAAATAAGAGAATATAAAAAAAAGAAAAACCAACGGTTCTTTCGGATGGATATGACTTAGGGACGTTCAAAAAAAGAGTCTTCAAAAGAGTACTTCTTTATTAAAGGTAGGCACGCACCAGCAAATCCCCTGTGCTGCAGAATTTTATGGGCGGCGGTGATCACCGCCAAGTGAGCGGCATGCTCGTTTGCCTCCTCTTTTATAAAAAAAAAACAACAATGGAATATTAATATGTGTGACATATACTGACTTACAAGACAGATAAGGAATCGCGAACGTAAATACCATCGAATAAAGGACAAGGTTTCAGATAAAAGATACGGGGAAGAAGATTAGACTTGATTTACGCGACGATCGAGAAGTCAAAATTGAAACGAAAATAGCTTTATCTGTGGTGGGTTGAGGAGTCAAAGCACGCCGTCGACAGCGGCCATTTTTACTGAATGACCCTGTTAACGATGATCCTTCGCAAGAAAACCCGACTATGACTCGCCCGCGACAATCTACATCTTGAATTATTATAATTGCGACTCGACATTACATTACACGCCGGCCTCTCGTATTAAAAGGAATTATTTCTAGAAATCGCTAACCCACTTTGAAAACTCGGAGTGCCGCAATTAATGTCAATTTTGTTTATAATTACGTGCTAACCGCGAGGGGGAATTCGTGTGGAAAAAATTATATGCAGGAGCAAGAGCTATGCGAGTGTCCACATCTCGAAGTATTAGCGGGGGCCAGCTCTGGAATGATAACAGTTCAGCGGCATGTTGCTAGTGCACTGCTCTCTGATTACCGTGTCTATCTGCAGACGAGTTATTATTAAAACCTTCGCAAAAAATAGGCTCGTGCCCTGCAATATTTTCTGCATTCAATTTCAACGCGCCACTCTTCGACGCGTTTTTTCTAAAATTACCTTTTTTAAAAAAGAAGTAAGGGTGACAAACGAACACAGTTCGAATGATGGTAAGGGCAAACTGTGGCCAATAGACATCTACATCAATTAAGAATCAAAATGCAAATGCGTTTTGCGAAATATAGCAGCAATGAGTCGCTACTTTACACTGGTATTCTATGGTAAGGCGTAGTCCTCCCACGGTCCTACATTTTCCACTACGTTCTGTCTCGCGATACTCTTCTCCAATGAATTTTTGCCGTATCTGGGTACCAGTCAGAGATAGTTGTGATCCACTTACCTTATGTACGTCGGATCATGCGATCTATCCATTTTATTTATTTATTATCTATTGCATTCTTTATAACAAATGAATTACAAAGGGCGGATTTAACGCCGAGGCATTATTTACCAGTCAACCCATGGAGTGGTGAGGATTTGACGTAAGTGTATGGAATAAAAACTAAATCAAAATGATAATTTACTATGTAACCTGTACATTTTACTAACAAATAAAGTAAACAAATATTCACTATGGGTACATGTACATACGTATATATACCTAATTAGTTTATTATATAGAATAAACGTAACAAACGAGCACGCAGTCCACCTGATGGTGCTGTGGCCCATATACATCTACATTCATCCTTAAATAAGAATCAAAATGCAAATTCGTTGTCACCCCTGAGGACTAAGAAAGAATGCCTCGTTTCCGGTAAAAATGATCTACGGTTCTCTACACTCACCATACGTAATACAGCAGCATTAAGCTGCTATTTTACGCTGGTATTCTCTGAGAGCGTGGTACTACCCCGGTCGAGCCGACCCATTCGTGCCACAACCACAATATAGCTGCAGCGTGGCTCTACCACTGACAAATTAGTATACATACATAAATATATAAGTCACATGTTCTGTTGGTCTATTCGAGTAAGTGTATCAACTACTTTAGGTTTTAAACGTTACCACCTATAAAAATTCTTACGACATTTGAACAAATTAACAATGTCCAATCCGTAAACCATACAACAGTACAAATAGAGTACTTTAAAGAACGTATAGATATGATGTCATTGTACCACATCGCATACTTGCACTTCCTAGTCACGGAACCTCCCCCTCCCCGAGGCCTGCGTGGCTTCCATTGTATTCACAAGGACGGCTGAACTGAGTCAATTATTGTCACTGGTAATGATCCTCTAATTGCTTGCTAACGGGCGTGTCGCGACCGTCTTAGATATATTGCATAACGTTTATATTGATCTTATCATAATCGAAGCTACATACTGCTTTGTACATCGGTGATTATTCGAAAAGATTTATGCTAATAATTAAACAAAATACGTTTATCAATTTTAGAAGACGCTTTTTAAGTTTTACGATGTTTATTTTATTCTCTTTGGTTTTAATAATTTTCGAGATTGAAAATTGATTGTCTTGTGCACAGCTCGAATTGTGACCTCATGTTGCCTAAAAAGCATGATGGATTTTGAAGATCGCTTTGCCTGATCTGCAGTGCATGAGTAATTTTTTAAGGTCTTGAACTTGTACGTGGAGGTCTTCAAGGTCTTGAAGACCAGTACGTGAATGTGCTTATCCGGTTAATATGGTCACTTTATTATAACTCAAAAACTACAGTCTTTTTTGCATAGATGGCTTCGTGATACGACAGCTCTTCATCGGTCAATCAAGTAATAAAGGTCAAAAGTGCGATGCTTCATCGACGACATTTTGACAGTTGACGTTACAGTAAATATTTTAGTCGATTTTAGTATTGTGTAGTGTTGTTAGTTTTTTTTTTAAATTCATTTTTCGAAGTATCCCTCATTAATGTCAAAACTTCTTTGCTTTTATTTTCTTAATATATTAGTTATAGTATACGACTTTGTGTTTTGTCTCTGTGCCTCTCCTAGTTTTGGTTTTATAGGGAGACAAAGCTCGTGGTGACCATATTACCCTCATGTACCTTATATGCGAAATAAGCCGACTGAATTACGGACTATTTGTATCATCGCAGTGCACATTCGTGTACAAATTGTGCACAGTATAATATATTTGATTTATTTAAGTCTTTTTAAATATTTTTTTACAGTTTTTGTAGCAAGACGTAAATTAATCAAACCTATGTTCCGCAAAGCAAGCGTTCTCCCTTTATCAAACCTCCCATGAAACATTTTCTTGGGATATTTAATATTTCTACTTATATAAAATATTTGACAGGAACAAGATTATTTTAAACCATTTTATTTTAAAGGGTCCTTAGTCACATCGTTTTCCATTCTCTCTATCTTGTCGTATTATTTACTTACTAAACTTGCATACGAGAGTTAATGTTGTTAAAACTAGAAGAGACAAAGAAGTAATTAAAAAGTGCATGAATATAGTGGCAACTTATCATTAAAAAAAATTACATTGTAATGGAATGAAGAGTAAATTTGATGGTATTTATTTCTGAAACAACCAACTGACTCAACGTCATTAGGTGCACAATACATGTCTGAAGGGTTGTAAAAAATTCGGGGATTTACTCGTGATTCTTCGATACACTTGCTCTTAGCACCGACTTTAAAAACGAATGTAGAAAATAATTTATTGTTTTTTTTTCTTAAACTTTTTTACCGTTTTGAGTGGTCCTAGAAATATCAGAAGTTCAAGATAACAACTAGAATGTCGTTTATGTACATTAAAATTTCATCCCCCATTTTTCTAAACCTTGGGAAAGAGGTTTTGCTTCAAATTCATATAGGACCACTCATATATAACCTATTTCATAAAAAAAGAATCACTTATATCGGTTCAGATGTTTCCGAGAAATCTGTGAACATACATTAAAACATACGCGTAGAAAATAGAACCTTCTCGTGTTTTTTAAACACTGTTAAAAACAGTGACACTTCCAGTTCGTTTCTTAATCCATTGCGCATTCCCCTTCCTATACTCTATTTGCACAACTCCTTAATGCTTTATTTTGTCTATTTGCTTAGTCTAATTAGAAAACTCCGCATCGGCTAATGGTTAATATTGAATTTTGTCTAATTTCGTTTCTATATCGATTAGTTCGTATTCCTTGCTTCATATATACTGGAGAGTAAATTGTGTTTCTCTACTTTGTAACCAATTGTTTTAAGTTCACGGTTACACCATGTTTACTGACGTCGTTACAGTCTATTGAAGTTCACTGATGATGTTCACTGAGATTGCCTCGTAGGAAGGATATTTGTCATAGGTTTATTTTTAGAATGAGGGTGACAAACGAACACACAGTCCACCTGATGGTAAGTGGATGCTGTGGCCCATAGACATCTACATTTACCCTTAATTGAGAATCAAAACGCAAACGCGTTGTCACTCCTGTGGACTAATATGGAATACCTCGTTTCCAGTAGAATAGAGTCTCCGGATCTTTACAGTCCTACCATACGAAACACAGCAGTATTACGCTGCTATTTTACACTGGTATTCTGTGAGAGCGTGGTCCTGCCCCGGTCGACCCGCGACCCATTCGTGCTATAACCGTAATATGGGTGCGGCACGGCTCTACCGCTGACAAAAGTTGCGCTTGCCAGGCGTTTATTTTTATTTTTAGTCGTTATTAAGGTCATCTCCTGATTTGTTCCCCTCTGTGGCCTCTTAAGACACCCGCGGGGTGATACAGGTGGTGAATATTCTTACACCATCGCTACATGGTAATTTACACTCAAGTATAGTCACATAGATTTTACTTACAAAATTGGAGTGATGAACAATTCACCTGAAATGAAACATTCCACCTGATGGTAAGTAACTACTGTAGCCCATGAACATCAGTAACTAATTTCAAATACAGAAAGCTACAGACACGTTGTCACTCAGGAGGACTACGATGGAATACTTGTTTGGCGACAGAAAAAAATGGTAGGATGGTACCTACGCAAACGGACTCCTAGGTATAAAAGAGTAGTTTTTTTTATAGAATATTGATGACTAACGAGCATACAGTTCACTTGATGGTAATTGGATGCTGCGGCCCATTAACATCTACGGCTATCATAAAAATGCAGATGTGTCACTCCTGAGGACTAAGATGGAGTGCCTCGTTTTCATCCCATCATCGTAAAAAGATTCTCCGGGTCTCTACTCGCCATCCGAAACACAGCAGCATTAAGCTGCTATTTTACGCTGGTATTCTGTCAGAGCGTGGTCTTACCCTGATCGAGTTGACCCATTCTTGCTTTAACCATAACTGCAGTGTGACTCTACTACGCTAGTTTATTACCTCAACTTCTATATATCGCTAATACTAATGCAACTAAATCTTTATTTAAATCCCCTTCCGTATCGACACGCTCTTCTTATGCATTCGAAATACAACGAAATGATTCAACATTGTGACCCTCATTATCTAGAACAACAATTCCAAATCCGTCGAGTCCTCCATGAGACCGACTCGTTATTTTATCAATCTCCGGTATATTCGCGTAACGCTCCCATTCAGTGCCGGGAAGCTGTGAGTACGCACGAACGTGATCTGCGAATACCAAAATTGCGTTTATCTCTTATAAACTGTACAAATATTAAAAGAGACGAACCGTTCGGTGTAAAGATAGCGAAAAGAAAATTCGCTTTAAATTCAATAATTTAAATTAATTGAAAAAATAGTAATTTGTGAGGGATTTTTTAAATAAAAATGATACAACGAACAATCTTACAGTTCACTCAACGGTAGGTAGCTGCTGCAGGTCGTAACCATCTGAAACCAACTTGAATTCAAAAAAGGCTACATACGCGTTGTAAAGTATGAGAGCTAAGATGGAATGTCATACACCGTATAATTGTACCGGCTCTCTTTATCCTAATTAACTATATTTTTTCAACGTGGTAGAGCGATGCTGCAGCTATATTACTGGTATAGTTGTTACACGAATGGGTCGGCTCGACCGGGGAAGGACCACGCTCTCACGGAATACAAGTAGCAGCTTAACGCTGCTGTGTTTCATTTGGTGAGTGTAGAGAACCGGCGACTCTTTTTACTGGAAACGAGGTATTCCATCTTAGTCCTCACGGGTGACAACGCATCTGTGTATTGATTCGTAATCGAGGATAGATGTCGATGTCTATGGGCCACAGCAACCACTTACCATCAGGTGCACTGTGTGCTTGTTTGTCACTCATATGCTGTTAAAAAAAGTGGAATCTAGGCTATATTTTCTTCGAAAAACTTAAAGATTATTTTATATTTTTGAAAAAAAAATCTAAAACTTGCTAAAATAAATGTCCTTTGAAATCTTAGATATAAACATCGCTAGATTAATAGATCCAAGCAAAACCAGGGTAGGCCGCTGAACCATAATGAAACACGTAGTAAAATTAAGATTTTTCCTCGATAATTTACTTATTATAGTCGCTTTAAAAAGTTTTTATCTAAAATTTACCAGAACTAACGATGGCAAGGCAATGATAAATACGAGCCAAACTAAATTAAAATAATTATCTAGATTGCATTCGACCGAACGCGGGGCCAAAATGGCGGAATCGTCCATTCTTTACTGCACACCGCCGTTGCGAATTGGTCAGAGATTTATTCTTTTGTGAAAATTCCAAATTTTGTTATTTTACGGAATTAAAATTCTGTTTTCGATTGCACTAGTTGTAGTTGAATAGTGTTTTATATATTTTCCCATAGTTATTTGTTATTTAGCTGTCTTAGATCTGAGTTAGCTTTTTGATTAATTCCCCAAACTTTTATTTTGTAAAAGTAACTGTGTCTAGATAGGGAAATTTCGTGGCCACTTATATGATAGTTCTTTTAAACAAATCCTTCTTAATTAAGTTCTAAAACAATTTCATCAGTTTTTTTTTATCATTAAAGGGATTTGATTTTTCAACTCAGAAAAACGTAGAAGGATATATGGACTACTAAAAGACTACATTGGACCCTTATTATTGCGAATGACGTATTCCATCTTAGTATTTAATGGTGACAACGCGTCTACATTTTGATTCTTAATTGAAGATAGATATATGAGTCGAATATCTATGAGTCGCAACATCACTCACCATCAGGTGTGAACACAATTCATCGTTTGTCATCCTTATTCTGTATTAACAGAAAATATACTTTTCAATGACGCCGAACCACGCTCAACTTATTGTAAGAACACGCACTAACGCACACAACACATACGCACCTAAAACATTTGTCACCAACCACGTTTTATATCTATGTTTCTTTTTTAATCTGTGTTTATAATTTTACTAATATTTTATACTACATTGTAGAAATTTATTAATCTATCTCCATGGTTAACAGCCAAAGTTTCACCAAATGCAGTGACAAGCTGATGAGACATGATCGATTCAAGTGGCTCAGAACCATCCGGCCTATGTTCAGTTGTGGACTTGTGACGACAATGATGTGATATAATTCTTCTAATTTTCTTAGAATCGGTCTCATGCAGGATGTCAATAGACACAGGATTTGGGGAGGGCTTTAATGAGGATGATGAAATGTCGTATTAAATAACTTCTCGTAACACGCGCCATCGCAACTAGGTGCCGGCAAATTAACTATTAAATAACTAAAATAACTAATAAATTATATATTATTAAAGAAACGCCATTCTACAAAATGTGAAGCCATTTGAAACACAGACAGGGAGGAAATGTTCCATAAATTAAGTTTTTTTCTTCGCCAACAGCCAAATCGCCGCGGGCGCTCCACCTTCAGAATCGTGCACTTTTAATTGCTCGAACAAAACAATATTTTATAGTCTACCGACTGCACTTTTTTCGCCCCATGACTTTCGCGGCCGTTACTCAAAATTATCTAGCGCAGATATCTTTGCGAAAACACCCTAACTTCCATGATGTACGAGCTTCGAAAACGTGAAAGAATGAAATTATACAAATTCCCTTTCGCGTTTAGCATAGAATGACGTACTATCCTAATTGCAACTTCGCTTTGGCGCGAAGCATTGACCGAATTAAGGCTGTAGCTAGCGTGCAATTGACTTTGGCAGATGATTAAAAAGTACTGCCTTGAGGTAATATTTCCGAAGCGTAAATGTAATAAGTCTATAAAAGGTATATTAAATTTAAAAATCCTTTTTATAAAGTGTTATGTGACTTCAAAACCTAAAAAGAATATAGGTGATCATTGAAATCTTTTGCCGCTGTAAAAATTACATTCCCACATGTCTGTCACCACCCCTGAGGTATCCCCTTTCTAACAAAAGAAAAACTATTGAAATCGCCTTACATGGTAAACAATTACCGCTGAACGTTATAATAAATAATATTCTAACGAATTAAAAGCTTAATTAATAACTTCTTTTTGATTCGGTTGAAAATAGTCATGCATTCAATTACAGTATTTAAATACGCCAAATACGTCATCGACATGCAATCGAAAAAACAGTAAAGAAATTTAAAAAAATTTAAATATGCTTAAGTACCTACTATAATTTAAACATAAAATTAATTTCAATGACATGTATATTTGTTCCAGAGTTATTCTTCGTACTTACAGACTGAATATTGTAACAGCGAAAATGTCAAAGCTTCGTGACTAGAAACTGATCCATAACAAAGACTCGAACAATAAGCGAACTATCGACTAACTCACTCGAACTTATTTATTGCGATACGCGGTACACGGACAATAAATACGGCTTATTAACGCCAGCAAAATTGCTGTATTCCCAGTTCAAAACTAAATAAAAAATGTTTCAAAATCTTATTTACTTAAAATTGTTCTTGTAACCGACCAGTACGAATATGATTGAAAAGCGCAATATGCCGCATTAACATAAATTGTGAAGAATTTTATATAAAAAAATCATCATCAATACAGCATATCAATGTCCACTGCTGAACCTGGGCCTTCCCGTGGTCCTTAAAGTTGCCACGCTTGCAAGCGGGTTGACAACCGCAAGTTTATATTATTTTGAATTTTTATCAAGAAGATATTGCTGCCTATTTCTTAGTTTCCTGTCTTAGTTTCCCTCTTCTTGTACGGCATCTACGGAATGATACAGGTAGCGTATCTTACGCCGCCATTATACGGCGAAAAAATTATAAACAGAATAACTTACAATTACTTGACACTGGCAATTGATTGGATGTGTACATAATTAGTGTAAGAAAAAGTTTAAATCTAGAAAGTGTATTTTTATAAAAAGTGTGTAATTTTATAAAAAAAAATTGCGGTAGATAAAAAATATGCCCGCGACTCCAAAAAGTATACGTGTAAAATAAATTATAAATACGATTTTATTTTTTACTAATACTGTGGTGCTTTCAAAATGAAAAACACATAGTACAAGGATTCGTAAATTCCCACCATTTCTAGTGACAACGTCAACAGAAATGTCATATTCGCAGCGTCGAGTGCAAATGGCATTTAATTCTGAGTGTTGTTGTTATTTTATATCAGAATAATAAACATGCAATGGTTATGGCGTTTGTAACTTTTGCGCGCGACTGCATGTCGATCACGTACAGTTGATTGATAGTTGTGACGTATGTTGTCAATACACTTATAGGCTGTAAAAGCATTGCCACAAATGTTGTGAATATTTATGAATGGCCGATTTCGTGACAAACAACTAGTTAAGCGGTCAATAAATGTTCGCATTTTAATTTCGATAGATGCGCTGTCAGTTATTAAAGGCCATTTGGAATGAAAATGTAAGCGAATTGGCTGAAATCTCTTTTGCGGATACGAAATTCGTATCCAGCCGCTCAATCATTCACGTCATTTATCATTTTTTCCCCAAAATGAAACTCGCATCGTCAAACTATACAGTGCCATAGACGTGGAAAATAGAAAAAGGAATCTGTAGAAGCTATCCAAACGTCTTTTTGCTTTTAGCCATTGGTACTCGGCGAGTTTGTGCTTTCGAATTTAGAAGTGACCTGTCGTTCGGGATCGCTTGCGTTTGAGAGGCCATTTAAATTTCGTCGGTTAATAACAATAGCCCGCCAATTCGCTCATGTTTGACCAGTTTGACAGATCGCCAACATGAATTCCACTTTGTGACGGGAAAATGGCGTATTATGCGTTTTTCATTCGGCCTCTTGTCTTTCAGCACTTCTTTTATGATGAGCCCTGTACACAGTTATGACGACGGGTTGTCCGGGAGCGAATTGGATTTGAATTTCGGTCTACTCGTATTGACGTGCATTCGCTTTACTTTGTTTCTTTTGTTAATATCTGGTTGTTTCTTCTGTTCCTCCTGTGCTTTAGTATGTCAAACGTTTAAGTTTTTTTTTTAAATCTTGATGTAAGTATGATCGTTATCCGTGCAGCAACAATTATTAGTTTGACAATTTTTATCTCTTTTGCTATTACACTTTTTAAACACCTACAAATATAATTTGATGCTTCCGTGGTACAGTGACTTAGGAATGTATTGCAGCGCGGCTTCGGGGTCGAATCCCGCACGGCACAAGTGTTTGTATGGTCTATAAATAATTGTTCCGGGTCTGGATGTTTATACTTGTGAAGTTTATGTATGTAAAATGCCCGCACGATACAGTGGAATATCCTAGTTTGGAGGTGACGTTTATTAAAAAAGAAGAAATAAAAAATACTCTAACTGTAAGAAATGTCGATAAAAATTTAACGGCTGTAGCCAAGTGCTCGCATTAAGTACTATATCAACTGGTATTTAACACTAAACGACTAAGTACAATCGAAGAGCCTTCGCGATAAAGGACCGGAGACGTTCGCCGCGGATTTACGAGCAGCAACACTTCAACTATTTGCATGCGCCGGCCTCACGCGTCCCCTGCGGAAAGAATGAGCGCGGTAAGCCGTTTTTCAGCGAGATACCCATCGGAAGTTGTCGCCGATGTAATAACATGCTATATTGTACAGTAAATGGTATCATAGGGTCGTATGGTACAACCTATGGTTAATGTTACGGGTTAATTATTCTCTTTAAAATGTCATTTAGTTGCTAAATATACTAGTTTTATGTTTTTTTATAGCAGTGGGTGACAAACGAGCACACAATGCATCTAATGGTAAGCGATGGCTTTGGCCTATATACATCCAAATTTATCGTCAATTAAGAATCAAAATGCAAATGCGTTGTCACCCTGAGGACTGAGATTGAATGTCTCGATTCCGGTAACAAGGGTCTCCGGTTCTCTACACTCACCATACGAAACACAGCAGCATTACGCTGCTATTTTACGCTAGTATTCTGTGAGAGCGTGGTCCTTCCCCGGTCGAGCCGACTCATTCGAGCTACAACTGTACTACTAATATAACTGCAGCATGGCTCTCCATTCATGCTACAATTAATATGGCTGCAGCGTACCTCTCTCTGTTGGTCGTACTAAAAATGGTTTAACCTTATTCTTTCCAAATGTTGTCAGCATTATTTAATGGTAATAATAGTTTCTATCACTTAATAATCCGTGCTTCCTCACACTGTACGACAAAATATATATCATCGTTACACCCTATCACAGATTCACTGCTATACTCCGGCCTCCCCTATAGGAGACCACAAAGCACGGTCCTGAGCCACTTGCATCCATTATACTTCCTGTATCACTAACAAGGTCGTCACTCAACCTAAAGAAACCCCCCTACATTTACTATACCGTTACGAAGCTGCCACTGGAGAATCTTTCCTCCCCATAGAAATCAAAATGGTTACAATTGATTAAATAACCGTGAATAAAGATATATAGTAAGTCATATTACAAATCAGATAGTAATATTGAATGAGTTTAATAATAATATCCTCCAGACCGAATTTCGATCATGGCGGCCACTCTCAACGGAGACTAGCCATCGGCGCAGCACAAGATTATAGTGCGCAAGTGTATGCGCAAGCACAGGTGCACTGTCTATTTCCTTACTCTCATGATCCGATGGGACGGTAAACCTACACGACCGGAGAGGGATCCGGCCCAGGACCAACGGCTTTACGTGCTTTCCGACGCACGGGGGTGAAACACCGCCAACTTCCTGACTCCGGGCAACTACTGAGAATTTCTTGGCGGAAAAACTCAGTAAATATTTTTTTGCCCGACCGAACGTAATTCGAATCCAGGACCTCATGATCAGTAGTCGCACTACTACAACGACTAGACCAACGAGGCAGTCAGATTTAGTGAGTTTAGCAGTGAAATAAAGAAAACTTCCCGATATA
This sequence comes from Parnassius honrathi, assembly GCA_018247895.1. Lineage (NCBI taxonomy): Eukaryota > Metazoa > Arthropoda > Insecta > Lepidoptera > Papilionidae > Parnassius > Parnassius honrathi. The sequence goes on from DWHP01000548.1 coordinate 16,941, forward strand.
ATCTCAAGTTATTACTGTAAAAGTCTTCACGATGGACTCCGTTTGGTTGAAAGATATTCGTAATCATCAGCGCAAGGCCCGACGTACAGAGGTTGTAATTAAACTAAAAACGTTCAGGCTTCAATAAAAACCTGTAGCCGTGGCGGTTGGTGGCCGAAAGCATAATTGTCCATAGTAATGATTGTAGGTAATTGTCGAGGGCTACCCTTTAACCCTTCAGAAAGAACGTCCCCTGTTACGTGCAAGTTATAGGAGACAAACGAAACTGAAAATATGATCGAACTTGATATAGACAGCTATTATTTATATTGTATCTATTTTTTTTCCTAAAATGCAAGCAACGCCGTAAGCATTAGTAGTATTAATTAACAAAAGGAGACAAGGTTGCCAGACTGTTGCGTTTAGTTTAAGAACTAAACTAAAGCTAGAACTAAACTAAACGCGACAGGCGTTAAGTTTAGTTCTAGCACGAATGGGTTGGCTCGATCGGGGAAAAACCAGGTCCTCACAGAATACCGTTTTCTTTATAAGATGGGGTAACAAACGAGCACACAGTCCACCCGATGGAGAGTGGCTACCGCGGCCCATAGATATCCACAATCATCCTCGATCACGAATCGCAATGCAGACCCGCGAGGACCAAAATGGAATGCCCCGCTTCCAGTAAAAGGGTCTCTGGTTCTCCAGACTCACCATACGAAACACAACAGCACTGAGCTACTACTCTACGCTGGTATTCTGTGAGAGCGTGGTACCTCCCCGGTCGAGCCGACCCATTCGTGCTACAACTGTACTACTAATATAACTGCAGCATGGTAACCACGTAAGAACTTACCACTTACCACAGCAACCACTTAGTAACAGGTGGACTGTGTACTCGTTTGTCACCCTTTCTCTATAAAAATAGACGAGTGATAAATATAACGTCAACGATATTTCTTCCTTTTTTATTTATTTTTAAAGGTGATAGCAATGCTATTAACATAACTAATACTTCCGCTAATCACTCCAGGTAGGATTTAAATTCTTGTCAGGAATGGTTCACGTCAGAAGTCAAATGACCGATTCAAACCAACGACTTTCAGTTCACGGTCTGCCGCTTAAATATGTCTGTGATCTGCATAGATTTATTATATTTATTATTCAAATCATTTTCCATCCATTGCAGCCTATAAAAGTCCACTGCTGTATGTAGGTCTCCCCCATAGATTGACTCACAGGGAGGATTTTGCCATAGTAGCCACGTTTGTTTGAAATTCTAATAAAGAAAATACCAGGAAAATCACATAGCCACCGATAGATGGCGGTAAATGCTAAATGTTAAACGTTCAGGACTGCAACCGCTATTCGCCTTCCAAGATCGACTGTTACGGTAAATCCTTATAACGACATATAAGGGTCTGGTTTTATAGCGCCGATAAATCGAAAATACCGTTCTGATTCCAAATAGCCTGTGACCGAAAACATATTACTATCTTCACCCTGATCATGGATTGAGATAAAATTAAACTGTTTACTATTGGTATAAATTTCCGCGTTTTATGAAACAAAATTAGTTAGTTACCACATTAGTTATTTACCAGTCGCGCCGACTTTAGCCAGCAACTAACATATAATGCGGTGCATAGTCCTTTCCCAGTAGACAGAACTCCAGCCTGTAAAAAGCATACATTGCAGTTCCCATCTATTACATTTCTCTGTCTTCTCTAACTCCCTAAATCATTGTGAGAATACAAATACAGATAGAAATATAGGGATATTTTTAAAAAGAACCGTCGCTATACAATATTACTAATGATTATTTTTAATGTTTTTACGTCAAATTATAACAAAGAGACATTACTATAGACAATATGTGTTACCTCTGTAACTCGCTTCCGCTCGTGACACGCACCTCTGCTCTAATGGCGGTCAGTGCAGGGCCGAATTAAGACAATAATTACTCGCGGTTATGTCCCGGGTGAAATTTCGTTTCGCCTAATACTTTTTATGTTGTCGAGTGTACTATTTGAATGGGACGGAATATGTGTTTACACGACTTTTATAGACTAGCTTTGAAGGAGCAATGTACCGAATATCCCATATTTTTAAGGGGTCCTTCGGTTTAAACTTAATGTAAGGTTTACATGTTCCACGTGATAAACCATCACATAAGTTGTCCTGTTTAATAGTTGTAGAAGTAATTAATAATGAGCTTTATTAACTAGAGGCTGTACGAAAAAAAAACGACGGGTTGCACTCCGGGAGTGCCGGCCGAAGTGAAAACTCGAATATTAACTATGTGCATTTTTGATATTTTGTAATGATTAGGTAATAATTTTGCACAAATTGCTTTAATTATCAGTATAAAAGTACTATCATTTATGTGGTAGAATACAATATTTATTTATTGCGCTATCGTAC
>DWHP01000549.1:0-19343 GCA_018247895.1 Parnassius honrathi
ATTTTGTCGGCAAATAAGGTGATGGCTTCAGTATTCTGGGACTCGAAAGGTGTGATTATGATTGATTATCTTGAAAGTGATTAATTTGAAAAAATACCAGTCATCCTGCATATGCGTGAACAGACAAAATCATAATAGAAAATTAAGATCTAAAGGAAGGGAATATTTAACCCTCATTTTTGAAGTTCCGTAATCGGATAAAAAGTAGCCTATGAGTAGCCCCGGTTCACTAACTGCGTGCATACCAATTTTCATGGAGATCTGTTCAGTAGGTTTTGCGTGAATCTTTAATACACAGACAGACAGACATAAAGAAAGACAGACAGACAGACAAAACTTCTAAAAAGCAGTAATTTGGCTTCAGTATCCTTTATTTAGTCCAATGAACTTGTTTTTTTCGAGGAAATATTAGAATTACAGACACGACTTTTCTACAGATTTATTATATGTATAGAGTGTAGATTATATGTACAGATGAACTTGTTTTTTCCAGGAAATATTAGAATTACAGACACAACTTTTCTACAGATTTATTATATGTTTAGAGTGTAGATTATATGTACAGATGAACTTGTTTTATCCAGGAAATATTAGAATTACAGACACGACTTTTCTACAGATTTATTATATGTTTAGAGTGTAGATTATATGTACAGATGAACTTGTTTTTTCCAGGAAATATTAGAATTACAGACACGACTTTTCTACAGATTTATTATATGTATAGATTACGCTGTAATTTTGTTAGTATCTTACTCCTTACCCGGTCGAAAGGACGCATTCGTGCTGCAGTCTTTATACAACTTTTGCGTTACTCTGCCACGCGTAAATAGATCTGGTACAAAACTTGACCATGTGCGTATTTTTTTATAGAATGAGGGTGACAAGCGAGCTGTGTCTCCGGTTTTCTACACTTACCCTTTACGAAGCGCAGCAGTATTAAGTTGCTAGAGCCGACCCTTTCGTGGTTCAACCATAATATAGCTGCAGCATGGCTTTAATACGTGGCAATTTTATGTATGGAAAACGTCTCCACGAAATCGGAGAAATTTCCTAGTGTGAGCGATACAAACGACTGTTTCATTGAAACAAACGTACGAACAAAGGAAATAGTACCAAAAAAAAAAAGACAAAATGTGTTATTCACAGAAATATAACGGACGTAATGAAAGATGTGAAAATAACCTATGAAAAGAAGACCTCCAGAGAAGAGTCAGTTTCACGCCTAAGCCCCTGTAATTTGTTTTTGTCTTGATATTGCCTAATCATCATCATCATCAAAGGCTAATATTGTTCTCTACCAAGGAACGACCTAAAACACGATCGTGAGCCACCCGCTTACCGGTACGAGGCTGACGCTCGAGAATCTTTCTTCCCAACCGGTTGTCGGTTCTTCAAGCGATGTGGTCGACCCATTGCCATTTTGACTTACTGATCCATTGGGCCTATGTCAGTCACTCCGGTTCTAATGCGGTTAGTTTAAAGAGTGCGCGCATCTAAAGGTTATTTTATCCACAATAATAATAATGTCCTCCAGAACGAATTTCGATCAAGGCGGCCTGCCTCAACGGAGACCAGCCATCGGCGCAGGACAGGATTATAGTATTCCCTCACTCTCCTAATTCAATGGGAAGGTAAACCGACATGACCGGAGAGAGATCAGGCATAGAACCAACGGTTTTACGTACTTTTCGAGGCACGGGGGTGAGACACCGCCAACTTTCTGACTCTGGACAGCTTCTAAGAATTTCATGATGGAGAAACTCAATAGTTGATTTTTTTCACCCGACCTGGGATTCGAACCCAGGACCTCAAGATCAGCAGTCGCACTACTACAAGCACTAGACCAACAAGGCAGTCAACCTGTGAAATTAGTGTGCCTGCAAATGCCTATGAATTCATATTGTAATACCATGTAAGTAGCCTACATAATTTATGTATAGGTAAGTTGAAAATCAAAATTGAAATATCAACGGTTACAGTTACGATGTAACAAACTCTATTTTAGGCAAATGTCTTCTTGGCATCATGCACCGCAGTTTTTTAGGAAATTTATATTTTTCGTGTGTACTCGTATGTATGAAAGCACTCCCTGTATATGTAAGTTTGTCTGTTCTTTCATAACTTCTTGTAGCCTAAGCGACTTTGCGGTCATAAAAGTGTGAGGTCTTGTTGGATTTTAAAATTTTTTGGCCTTCATTTTTAATTACATTAAGACGTAAAAATAATATTGTAATTTTATTTTTATTTAGCTGTTATCAGGAAGATGATGCCGCCAACTTCCTGGTTTGATTTACTCTTTGGCCTCTTGCGACACCCACGATATCATGAGAGTAGTGACTAATAATAATTGACGACTGTAATCGAATTTCTTGTGTTAAATAATAATTTACATGTAATTTTATACTCACATATTTAGTACATTTTATCCACTGATAACTGTTCCCTACTCAATTGGAATAAGTAATTTGCTCATCTACACTCATTACAATAAGGTTGTTGATTGAGATTGTTAATAACTAAAATATGTTCACTTGCTATAACGAGAAGTAGTTATAGCAAATGAACATATTTTATTAAAAAAAATAAACAATTGACTTACTTATAGAATATAAAACATTAAAACCGCTGTTGGATAAAAATTAATTTGGTGAAAATGAATACTCCGGGTACCGTAATACAATCGAAAGCTGTTCATAAAAGTTTTCTAATCGTATTATGTATCTACGTTGATGGCTTTTAGCGATTATGATGAAAAATAGAATTTTTGCAATAATTACAGTTAAATTCTATTAATTATTTAATATTTTGCAAATATTATATAAATATTGCGTATTATATTACATATGGAAATTGTTTAAAATACAGGATTGTACAACTGGACTTAAAAATCATACACAGCGGTAGACCAGTTTTTAAAAAAAATTAAAAATATTAGTGAACTTAAGTAGTAATAAAATTGTAAAATCACTTACCTTTTTCCAATTTCTTAGTATACACATAAAATATTTAGAGAAAATAAACGTATCTGAAAACAAATACAAACACAAAATTCATATAAACAAGCATTACAAAATGTTTAACTCTAGACCTACCTGATTACGTAATTGACGCAGACGACGCTGACAGGCTTTTGTTGTTTGTCGGTGATTACGGTCGCTTGGGTCTCGACCCAGGCGAAACCGCCAGATTTTGCCAGGAAACGGTACCGGCCGGTCTCGCATTGTCCTTTGGAGAAAACTGCAAGAAAAAATAAATTATAGATTATCGTTCACAAGGATTTCTTAGAAAACCAACTAGTTAAGACCTCAACGCCATCAAGTTGGTCGAGGTTATTTTTTTTTAAATAAAACTGAAGTGACAAACGGACTTCTAGTCCACCAGATGGTAAGTGATCACTACAGGCCATGGACACCTGCAGCCAACTTCAAATAAAGAAAGTCTTCTCTGTATTAAGTTAACTGCAGTCACAGTCGCAGTTTGGTGGCAGAAGTAGGTAAGGCGGTAGTATCTACACACTACACAGACGGACTCTTAAGCAGAACTAGGAGTACTATTTAATTGACTTGGACTTTTTTTTATAGGACAAGGTGACAAACGAGCACACAGTCCACCTGATGGTAAGTGGTTGCTGTAGCCCATAGCCATCTACATCTATCCTCGATTACGAATCAAAACGCAGATACGTTGTCACCCCTGAGGACTAAGATGGAATGCCTCGTTTCCAGTAAAAAGGGTCTCCGGTTCTCTACACTCACCATACGAAGCACAGCAGCATTAGGCTGCTATTTTAAGCTGGTATTCTGTGAGAGCGTGGTCCTTCCCTAGTTAAGCCGACCCATTCGTACTACAACCATATAAAAATTTTTCTTTTCCTATTACGAAGCTCAGCATTTTTAAGCACTCTTAAGAATTCTTCAATAGACTTGTTGTAAAAATGTGTCTTCAATGAGGTGAAAAGGTAAGTTTTTTATCAGAAACATCTTTCTTCTTTCTTTTTTTATTTCCACGTAAAAGCCTACCGCGGGTACATAGTTATATGCACCTAAAATAATTGATTTATACCGCCTACTACTTAGTTACAATACTACGATGTACTTCAATGATGATTTAAACAACCTTTTTCGTTTTAATCTATGCCCAAACAAATGTTGGTTGTAAATGATTTTAGATACACTTACTATGTGTGCGTGAGTGAGTGTTAATTGGTTAAATATTATAAAATAAATATGCATACAATAAGATGAGCATGGTTTCGGCGTCATTTAAAATATACGTACTGTTCTGTTTATCCTTTTTTATTAGTCATAAATCCATAATATATAGTTTTTCCCGATAAAATTTCATTTCTGATTTGGTCGCGCTCACGATATGTATTAGTTAAAATTAAGCTTAACGAATATAGTAAAAAAGTTAATATTTATTAAATAATTTTGATTCTCTTTATAATTTATGTAAGCAAGGAACGTAAAATATATTCCTTAAAACCGGAAAAGCATTATGAATGACCTATTACGGGGCACTGACCTCTCAGAAACAGAAACCGAAACAGAAATCTCATTTCTGGGAAGATTTTATTGTTGAATATATTTTTATGAGTTGGCTTCGCAGTTTCTTTTTTACCATAAAACTATTGATTTCATTTAATTTGATCACCTTTAAAGGTAGTATTTTGACTATTTTTAATAGTATAATGATGACAAGCGAGCACACAGCCCACCTGATGTTTTTATAGGATTTTGGATCTGTTGGCTGCTTAGCTGTGATTTTTCGAAACGATGTAGTTATATGTATTTTCTATTAGACATTCAAACCGCAAACATGATATACAAGAACGTTTGAGGTTTCATTACATTATTAGACATATGTTATATATAGGAGTAAGTGATTAGTGACGGCATATTAGGGGTATGTAAAATGTCCGTGCTATATGAATACGTGCCAGTCAAATCTAGCCATGTGATACTTCATTTACACTTCATTATTATAATTATTAATACACATAATCATTATCATCATCATTGAACATAGGCCTCCCCCAATGTACGCCACAAAGCACGGTCCTGAGTCACCTGCATCCATCGATTTCCCGCATGTCTTACCAGGTCGTCACTCCATCCAGTGGAGGATCGCCTTACACTACGACTCCGGTAGTCGTAGTGTAGGCTGCCACTCGAGAACCTTTTTTCCCCAACGGTTGTCGGTTCTTTGAGCTATATAGCCGTTCCATTGCCACTTCAGCTTACTAATTCGTTGGGCTATGTCGGTCACTCCGGTTCTACTGCGAATATCCTCATTTCTAAGTTTATCAAGCAGAGAAACACCTAGCATAGCTCACTGTGCGACTTTGAGTGTTTGATACGGCCAGCAGTTAATAAAAAAATAATAATAAATAAAAAAAAAAATTAATTAAAAAACCGAATAATAAAACGAAATTATGTGCACCCTACTTTACGCTTAGTAAATTTAGTAATCAATGAATTTGTAACGTCCTTGACCTTGAACTAGCCGTTAGTTATAAAAGTTTGCTTTATGTTGTAATATCTAAGACCAAAATAGATCAATTTGATGAAATTTCAATAAAAAACCATATAATTTAAAAGAATCCATGCAAATACGTTTCTACTCCGTTCACCTGTTACACCCTATTTTTTTCCTTGTTGTTAAAATATCACCTGGTGCCACCAATTTACTTTTTCAGATGGACAAAGTTGGAACGAAGGCCACCAGCTGTAAATGAGCAGAATGCGAGCTGTAAGTTAGCGTTGCTGCTGAGACAGGTTAATCTTGCCAGATATGCAAAATTTAAAACACCAAATGATGTACTTGTGAAACAAATTAATAAAATTATCTTCTTTTACTGTAATTCATCTTAAATTACCTAGCTTTGTGGTTCGTGGTCTGTAAAATAGCTTTATTGATGGCATATTTACGGGCTTATAATTATTTAATTATACTTGAAATACAATAATAATTTCTCCATCAACCAAAAAGAGGTACAGAAAAACCGGGAAACTAGAAATTAATAATTTTGACATTGGTTTATACGAAGAAAAATCGACGTATTTTATTCATTGAGATCAAAAAATCCAACTATACCGAAATAACTACACGTGGTAGAGCCATGCCGCAGTTATATTATGGTTGTAGCACGGATAGATTGGCTTAACTGGGGAAGGACCACGCTCTCACAGACTACCATCGTACAACAGCAGCTTAATACTGCTGTGTTTCGTATGGTGAGGCATTCCATCTTATTCCTCAGGGGTAACAACGCATCTGCGTTTTGATTCTTAATCAAGGATAAATGTAGCTGTCTATGGGTCACAGCATCCACTTACCATCAGGTGGACTGTGTGCTCGTTCGTTACCATTATTGTATAAAAAATTTACTGAATATGTAATTAAGATCTTGTAAAAGAAGATATTGATATTAATGCAGAACGTGAAACTCTTCTAAGATTGCTTAACAAAACAGGATTTTGCTATCGAAAACGAAAGCAAATAGAAAAGTGTTGTGTAAACGTAACGACGTAGTTGCATGGAAGGCAAACTATATACAAAAAAAAAAGAAAATGGGCGTAGTGAAAAAACACTTCATATTTATTTAGGCGAAACCTACATACATTCGTCTTTCTCAACTGGAAAATGTTGGCAAGGTCCTGAAGACGAGGGACTTTTAGAACCAGTTTAGAAAGGTGACAGGTTCGTGTGTGTGTCGAGGACTACCATGATGAAATTAATAATACGAATTTCAAAAAATTGATCCATGAAAAATTACTACCTAATCTGTATGGGCCTACGCTCATTGTGATGGAATTCAAACCACAATAAAGGCTGATATGTAGAAGTGGCTATTAGAAAACAATGTTCATTTCAATCAGCAAATGATAAATCTCAGCCTTAGTTAATATAGGGAAATAAACCCACTATGGAATATGAAATTGATAATCTGATGAAAAGTCATGGACATATTATTCTTAGATTACCGCCTTATTATTGCGACTTGAACGCGATTAAATTGATATGGTGCTTTATGAAAAGGAACGTAGCTGACAAGACTGTTGTAAAATCTAATGTTCAAATGTCCCAATTGATGATTGAAGATACATTCCATAAAATTAGTAGATGTAATTAGAGGAAACACCATTATTATCACGTGAATAAAATGAAAAATGAGTATGGACAATAAGACACGTATCGATTATACAGTTACAGAGCGACAATGAAAGCGTTTCAAGTGATTTAGAAGATGAATTGTTGGAACCAGTAGCTTTTTTATAGGATAGGGTGACAAACGAGCACATAGTCCACCTGATGGTAAGTGGTTGCTGTGACCCATAGACATCTACATCTATCTTCGATTACGAATCAAAACGCAGATGCGTTGTCACCCGTGAGGACTAAGATGGAATGTCCCATTTCCAGTAAAAAGGGTCTCCGGTTCTCTACACTTACCATACAAAATACAGCAGCATCAAGCTACCATTTCACGCCGGTAGTCTGTGAGAGCGTGGTCCTTCCCCGGTCGAGCCGACCCATTCGTGCTACAACTGTACTACTAATATAACTGCAGCATGGCTCTACCGCGTAAAAATATACTATATTACTAGCTTGCCAGGTAGACGTTGTTCTGCCCTTTTCGACGATCCTTTGTCATGTTCTATTAAAAATCTTTAAATTTGCAAAAACAAAAAAAAATGTTTGTCACTCATTGGCAAAAAAACTATCCTATCCCTCAAGTTGGACCAAACTGCACACGGTGTGCAAATTTGATTAAAATCGGTTAAGTAGTTTAGGAGTCCAATGCGGACAAACAACGTGACACGTGTTTTATATACATTAAGATTACGTTAAAAATATACTTACATAAATAATCCATCTATATGTACAGAGATTATTTATGTAAGAGTAATTAAAGGAACATACAGTCCACTTGGTACGTAGATGCTGTGACTCACAGATCCCTTAATTAATCGTCAGTAAAAAAATCAAAATTCATTTACTCATCAGATCCCATCAAAAGTCCACTACTAAATAAAGCCCTTCCCCATATACTCATGGGGAATTATTCGCCATAGTTGCCACGCTTGGCGGGCGGGTTGGCAGCCATAGTTTTTTTTAAGTTGTTATCAGGAAGATGCTACCCATCTTCTCCTATATTTACCTCTATCGGCACTTGTGACACCCACGGGGTGATCAGAGCGTTCTCGTACACCGCTGCTACACGACAGAATCAAAATGTCTTATCTTTTACTAACCCTTGGGGACTAAGGTGGGCTACACATATGATTGATATTTTCATCATACAAATTACAACAGCATTATGCTGCTATTTAAGACTGGTATTCTGTGCGAGCTAGATCCTTCCCCGGTCGAGATTCATACGTGGTGCAACCATTACCGCACCGTTGCTCTACCACGTCAAGTCATGCCACATAATAGAAACAGTCGTGTGTTTTATAGTTTGATTCCCTAGGACCCTTGACTTTGGATTTCTATGTACAGAACTGGCACAGTTGTCACTTTAAATTACAGTATATTAACCCGTGGGCTATCAAACTAGAAACATTCCTATAGCACTTGACTCCAAGTCGCCCGTTGCATCTTAGTTAATAACAACAATTAAGACTAAATATCATCCAGTGAGAGGTTTTAATTACAAGTTCCCCGTTTTAATGGGACATATTATCACAAAACGTGATCAGAGGGATCGACGGAGTCGCGCCATTGAGAACCCTTCCATCGCATTAGCATAAGTATCCAATTGAACCCTAATCACGGGTTCGCGATCATCGATTCTATCCGCGCCCGTTAATTCAATTGCACAGATAATTATTCAATCTGATTGTTTCGTGTACGATACAAATTGGTTAAGAAAGGTTAGGTTATGTATTTTATTGCCGTTACCGACTAAATTGTTGTTTTTTCTGATGATTTAACAAAGATATATTTGTTTTAAATATTAATTAGTCATTATTATTCAAGTTCGCATTTTGCCGTGTCTTCTTTTTTTAATAGATGTTGGGGTGACAAACGAGCACACTGTCCACCTGATGGTAAGCGGTTGATGTGGCTTCTAGACATCTACATGAATCAAAATGCAGATGCGTTGTCGCTCCTGAGGATTAAGATGGATAGCGTCGTTTCCAGTAAAAAGTGTATCCCTATACTCACCATACGAAACACAGCAGCGTTAAGCTTCTCGTTCGAGTCTTCAAAAATTTAGTCAAAAATGTAGTGCCATTCACTTTTCTTCTTCTTTCGATTAACTTTCAGGAAGTTACTTGTTTTAACTATCACCGTTACAACCTATTAAAGTCCACTGCTGAACATAGGTCTCCCCGAAGATTGCCTAATAGGGGGGATATATGCTATAGTTGTCATGTTTAGCCACCGGATTGGTAACCGCAGTTTTTATTTTTAGTCGTTACTAGAAAGGCTCTGCTGCCCATCTCTGATTTGTTTCCCTCTGTCGCTTCTTACGACACCCGTTAATTGATAGGGGGGGATAGGGGTAGTGGATATTATTACATCCCCACTACACGGTAAATAATGTGTTTTACCATAAAATATATCAATTTGTACAAAGTTTTGTGTGTTCTTTGCAAGAAGGCAATGGAAAGACGTCTGGCACATCGATCATTAATCAAAATGTCATTTGGTGGTTATAGCAAATTGCATTTTGAGACGTTCATGTACATGTGATGTGAACATTTACATGTTATTAAAGTAGGAGAATATTTCAAGCCGACAATTGAATATATAATAATAAAGAAAACATGAGCTATAAAAATAATTGAGCTCCCTAAGAGAATTACAGTAGACCCAATAAGTTGGTAATACGATCAGAGCACTTAGCATGAGTTTTGACATTAAGTTATATCGTATCGTTATTGACAAAAAATTTGTGGAGATATGAACGGCACCCCTGGAGGAGGTAAGTGGAACTATGTTTTGTCATACAGTCACTCGATGATGATACGAAAAGTTATTTTCAGCAGTTCACTTTTCACCCTAAGTAAGTTTCCCTATAAAGTAGACCGAGTCAGCAAATTTTCGTCAGATGGTACATTTTTGGAAAGATCTACGTACCGCAACGTTTTAAAAACGCTGATATAGATAGAATTTAAAATAATAATTAATCAAATAAGAAGAGAAAAAAGTAAAGTAAGAGAACTACAGTAGATCCAATAAGTTAGCATTAACGACGTCATACACGTAGATGATATATATTAGTATGTTAAATGTTAATGTTTTAGTATAATGTGCTATTGAAAATATTACATATGTCTTTCCTACCTATGTTATTTGATATAGCTAGTGGGCATGTTATATTGCCCCTGAAAAGCTTTCGATTAGGTTTTTTTTTTTTTAAAATAATATTCAATGAGTATAATAATGAAATTGAGAATGTTATAATTCAATGATTTAATTGTTTTTAATATTAAATCTGAAGGATTCTCCTTTCATTCAAAAACTACTATTACTGTCTACATCTCTAGTGAATTAAAAATCGGAACATTTGATAGCTGCGATAGTTTAGACACTAAGTGATCCGTTTAAAATTTCATAGTAAGTGAGTAATCAAGTTCGATCCCTTTGATACCAATGAAACTGTTACACACAATTTTTAAATAGCACTTGATTCATAATACGCGGTAAACGGTGAAGGAAAACACTGTGAGGAAATCTTTTTCAAAAACATTTTCCAGGACTTGTAATGTAGTAACGTAAGTAAGTAGTCTTGTGACCTACTTCTGGGCCTCTCCATAGCCTTCTCAGAAATTGGAGGAGACCTGTAACTGCACTGCTGGAGTACTTGCGGACTACTTATGTCTTCGAAATATCCTATGCTATGTTTTCCTTAACCTCTGAGCACGATAAGTGAACACTTAAAATTGCAATTAACAATTTCGTTGATGCTTACGGAGATCGAACTCGGTTTGCTTGCGTGCTGACAAATTTACGACGATCGCTTAACACCTGAGCTATCTCGGCTCTTGAATGCGGACATTTAAGATCTATATTCCGTGATGTTAAAGCTGTTAGCCAGTTAGCTTTTATAGCTTTATCGGACTGTTAATATTTCTCTTATACTATTTTACTATTTAATAAGTCACTAGCGATCCGTCCCGGCTTTGCACGGGTGATTTCACAACAACAGAGGCACCTACTGGGTTTAATTGTGCGTTTGAACTCTTCAGGGTCTCATTCAAACACATAGGAAAAATTTCATAAAAAAACGGTCGAGCCGTTTTTGAGTCTAAGCAAGACTTTTATACGTGGTAGAGCCATGCTGCAGTTATATTAGTATAATATAGTTGTAGCACGAATGGGTCGGCTCGACCGGGGAAGGACCACGCTCTCACATAATACCAGCGTAAAATAGTAGCTTTATGCTGCTGTGTTTCGTATGGTGAGTGTAGAGATCCAGAGACCCATTTTACTGGAAATGAGGCATTCACTCTTAGTCCTCACGGGTGACAACGCATCTGCATTTTGATTTGTAATCGATGATAGATGTAGAAGTCTATGGGCTGCAGCAACCACTTACCATCAAGTGGACTGTGTTGTCGTTTGTCATCCTATAAATTTTTTTTTCTTTTCACGTATTCTTCAAAACTTCAATAGACGAGTGTACAACCAGTGCACGTTGTGGGTGATACCATATTATGGATCTGAGGCATGGTCCTTCAGTGCTCGACGTTAATGTAGCTCAAAGAGCTATGGAGAGGGCTAATCTCAAACTTTTTCTTCGCGGCAGTTGTACTTGACCAACCAATATAGGATGAAACAATAAGCTGAAGCTTGGTAGTGGCGATGTAGCTCGAAGACACGACAACCAATGGAAAGAACGTTACTCGATTAGTAGCTTCGTATCAGTAAAATAAGTGTAGGACGGCCCCCCTTAGATGTTGATTTAGACCTGGTAAGAGATTTGGGAAGTCGACGGATGGTCTATGTTCTGCAGTGGACTTGTAATGGGCTGTCATGATGATGATTATTGGTATCATCAAGTAAAATCCACACTGGTTGCATTTCCAATACCACGCGTCAAAGGGGACTTTGGAAAGACTAAAAACATTATGGTATTCGACAGATACGTAAATAGTCTTGTCGAGGAGGACATGAGAAGTCTGTGAATACATCTGGCACTGTGTTTGTTAATTCACTTGCTAAACGTGGCAATTATGACAAAATCTTTCACTAGTGTCACTATAATGTTTTCACTTGTACCATACAACAATCACCATGAAAAGTCGGCCCGATTTACGGGTCGCATATAAAAATCAAAGAATGGCGTACGGTTTTCACCGCTGAACATCGGGACAAAGGAATTAATGGCTTGGGCGTCGACCGTATTGTGTCTTTGTTACTCGTTGCCGTCCGTAAGGCGAGACAACGTATGGATACTGTAATTTTATGTTAATATCATAGATAAACCGAGTATTCACGACAATTTCACACAGCTATTTATACTCCAATTCAATGTAGGTAAATAATTTAGTACTTTTATGCGTGAAACCTGAATATTTATCACTTGCTGTCCCCAGGAGCCCAGCAATTATATCAAATTCTAACAAAGAAGTCTACAGACGCGTTGTCACCTCTGAGAACTATGACAGATTCTCAGAGCCTGTAATTGTGCTGGGTCTCCATACTCTTCAGATCGGAACATAGTAGTGCAAGCACTGCTTTTACGCTAGAAATAGGTTCCTACGCCAACTGTGTGGTACCTATCCAAACAGACTTTTTGACAGAAATGGAGTAGTACCACAACTAGTAATGCCACAAAACACAGATCTGAGCAACCTACATCCATCGAATTCCGGATGTTTTAACAACTTCCTACAACCTTTTTAACTTCCGTTATGTGCTTGCGAGCGTGCGTGCGTGCATGCGTGCGTGCGTGCGTGCGTGTATGTGAGTGTGTGTGCATGCGTGCGTGCATATGTGCATGTGTACGTGTTTGCGTGCGTGCGTGCGTTTATACGTGTGTTCGTGCGTTCGTGTGTGCATGTGTGCATGCGAGCATGCGCGTGTACGTGCGTGCATGCCTGCGTGCGGGCGTGCATGCGTGCGTGCGTACGTGCGTGTGTGTGTGTGTGTGTGTGTGTGTGTGTGCGCGCGCGCGCGTGTGTGTGTGCGTGTGTGTGTGTGTGTGTGTGTGTGTGTGCCTCAATAAAGTAAAGTAAAGTAAAGTTACAGCCCATATACGTCCCACAGCTGGGCACAGGCCTCCCTTCATTTCTGAGAGCATCAATAACAATAATGCCTCAATAAACAACATCAATTATCGCAAACCGCATCAAATTCGGTTTATTCGTTCAAGAGAAATCGTTGTCGAAAAATTTGAATATTTATGACCTTCCACGTCACTTAAAACGTCGTAATGGCTGGAAATAGAATTTGAAGCCCGCTTTTTTTAAATAAAGGTGACAAACGAACACACTGTCCGCCTGATGGTGAGTGCACACTCGTCTACATTCATCCTCGATTAATAATAAGAAGAGTCTCCGATTTTCTACTCTCGTTGTACGAGACAAATGATCCTCTGTAGCATAATTTTTGCCACCTTGTGGAGAAGACAGTTTCAATAGGAAACTTGAATACTTGTTACGCACAACTCAGAACAAGGGCTACGTGTGTATAATTTCTTTTTATAATATTTAATTGATAAACGAACTTTTATTGTTCCTGATAGTAAATGGTTTTTACTATCGTGGGGAAATCCTCATGGATACCTTCGCCTGTGGGAGCAGGGGACAGGTTGTGTTCCTAATACCGGCTATAACTACACGTTTACCATCAGCGTGTACGAGGGGTCTCAAGATATTCTTTCGGAATGCACACAATAAATTAAAAGCACGTCCCGGGTGTACTGCTAGCTGCCTCCAGCACCTTCCCGTTACTATCACGGTTTCTCGCCGTTCTGTTACTTTAGATTTGGGGCTAAACCACGTGGGACTTTTTTTAATTAAACTGTAATGACGATCGAACTACCAGCCCACCCGACAATAAATGACTGATGTAGTTAATAGTCACCTGCAGACAACTTCAAACAAAGAATAATATACGGCTACGAATGCGCTGTAATCTCTGAGGATCGACAACAAATGCCTCAGAGAATGTAATGGCTCCTTACTATATCCTTTTATCAGACCGCAAAACTCAATCGCTTCTGTTTGGTGACAGGAATAGTTAATAGCCCTAGGCCGATAAGAAATCTTACCAAACAGTACATATACATAATATCTATTATCTGTGGATATATTATATCTTGTCCAACAGTGGACTGTAACAGGTTGATAGTTATGTAGAAGAGGAATACAAATACGCCCATATATATGAAATAACAGATAGACTTTTTTAATAAATTCATCAATACATCTTTTAAACTCTGTACCAACCTCAAGCGGACGCTAACAACCTGCTATTTAAAAACCGAGGGTCTGGCCATATTATAAATTTACACCGAATATATCATCATCGCCATTACAGTCCTTCACAAGTTCGCTCCTAAACATAGGCCTTTGATTCCGTCGAAATTTGGGCGGTGCTGCAGTCGCTTCAGCGGTGCCAAGTTGACTGTCGGTATATCGAAGTGCTGAAGTGTTTGTACAGTAGGGCTGCGATGGCTATCAGAGTACGAAACCTATCCAACCGCAGAGAGATGTCAGGCAGGGTGATATCCCCGAAACTCTCCACCACTGCATTGGAAAACGATTTCAAGCTACTGGACTGGAAGGGCTTATGGCAGAATCGCTGGAGAACCTAAATATTTTGCTCAGTGATCTCAACAGTTTCAATTAATTTTTTTTTAAATTAAAAAAAAATAGTGCCTACCAACGGACAAGTCTTAAGATGAACATTAACAAAACAAAGATCATGTGTAACGTCCACGTCACACCCATGGCGGTAGTTCTTGGAAGCACTAAGTTCGGAGTTGTTGACGAGTACGTTTACCTGGGTAAAATAGTCCGACTAGGAAAGTCCAACTTCAACCCAGAGGTCAATCGACGTATTCAACTCGGCTGGGCAGCGTTCGGGGTATTTTGACACATCCTCTCAGCTGGTGTACCTCAAAACCTGAAAACGAGCTTGTACATCCAGTACGTGTTGCCACTGATGACTTATGGATCTGAGACGTGGTCGTACACTGCTACCAGTGTAGGAAGCTCAAGGTCGCTCAGCCAGTTATGGAGGGCTATGCTTGGGGTTTCCCTGCACGATAAACTTAGAAATGAGGATAACCGTAGTAGAACCAGAGTGACTGACATAGTCCAACATATTAGCAAAGTGAATAACTCGAAGAACTGACAACCGATGAGGAAGCAAGGTTCTCGAGAGGGTGCCTCGTACCGTTAGGCGAAGTGTGGGGCGCCCTCTAATACATAGAGTGACGACCTCGTAATATGTCCGTGCTTACAAACTACAACAGACGGATTGACAGCAGCTTTGCAAGTGCACGGGTATGGGATCTGCTCTAATAATGCTCTTGTAATAAGATCAGTGATTTGAAACGAAGTTGTACCAAAGATACTACCAAACCAGTCCACTTGTACGTACGTCGCATGAAATTGTGGCATATCTTAAATTCATTATCATAATATCAAGAGCCTGCCAGTGCTCAGCATAGGCCTTGCACGTAGATTGTCTCATATGGGAGATAGTTGCCAAGTTAGCACGCTAGCAGGCGGGTTGACATCCGCAGTTTTTTTTAAATATTTTAAGGTTGTTATCAGGAAGATGCTGTTGCTTATCTTTAATTTCCTCCTTAAGACTCCTTCGGGATGATATGCGATAGTGGATTCTCGCAAACTTTGAGTATTATGAATACTCAAAGCTCGCAACTGTACACTCTAACGTTAATAAATTTAGTTTATATGCCTTTAAGTATGCATCAATATTATTATGTTTGAATTTAAATACTATAATATATCGCCTAATCTAATAATGAATATATAATTAAAATAATGCCATGTGCATCTAACAGTTTATTACGGTCATACTGCATTATTGTATATAATGCTATGTGCGGCATCCAAGATGGCCGACTAGTTGACGTCAATCATTGTACATAGGTCATAATGATAACTCGCTTTGTGTTGCAGACAGACTGACGACTAAAGTGTTGCGAGTTAAGGCGTAGCAGTCGCTTTTATATTACTTTTATATGTTACAATATAAATTTTTTTGGCCTAGGAAGGAAAAGGGTAGATCTCTCGCCAGGCAGGGTGTTGAGCCCGGGATGAGACCAACACCCCGTCTTTTAGTACAGACCTATTCTATACATAACACAGTACATCCGAACATTGATAGCGTGATTTAGGCTTCAGCGCGTTTCGCTCGTGGCGCGACCCTCCCCAGTACCCTGATCAGAACGGAGGTCGTTAGTGCAGTCCTGTTATCGAAGAATGTACAAGTACGAGGGATTTTCCTTGTAGTCTACGGCGAGTTGAGAAAAAGGCAAGTAATCTGCGAGAGTGCCATAAAGCCGAGGCGAGCATGAAGGCTTAGATCTGCGCCGAAACTGTAGCGAAGAGATCGAAGGACAGTAAGCGTTATTCCAGTGCTGCGATGCACCTTGTAAAGCTAGATGGCTTGCAGGATCTGAAGACTGTAGACAGTATCTGCTTAACTTGAGGACGAAGACAACTTCTTTAAAGTTGAAGCTTCCAAAAATTGCTTGTCGTGCGTTCATAATCACGTCATCACTATGGTCGTGGAAGGAAAAAGGTGCTCCTACTGTACAGGGTTTTCTGCCCGGGAAGCGTCCAATGCTCCATGTAATAACTTGGAGCTATTCTATATATACCGCAGTACTTCGCAACTTGATCGTAACATAGGCTTCAAAGCGTTTCGCTTGTGGCGCGGCGACATCGCCGCTACATTTTTCATAGAATAAGGGCGACTAACGAGCACTCAGTCCACCTGATAGTAAGTGGATGCTGTGGCCCATAGACATCTGCGTTTATCCTGAATTAAAAATCGAAATGAACATGCGTTGTTCCCCCAGAGGACTAAGATGGATTGCATCTTCAGTAGTGTTTTAATCACGATGCTTACGTATCGTTGAAGTGCAGAAGTTCCGGATGCATAGATAATAACCAATGGTAAATGATCGTGGTTTCCAATTAGTAAACGTGTTGGGGCTTAAGGTACATTATTATTATTATTATTAATAATAACATAACCGGGATTTGGTTCTGCAGCACATACTGCAAGAAAGATAACAATCTAACCAATGTTGAAACAACTAGATTTTTAGACAAACCACAAATGATGATTAGAACCGAAAGTTGTCAGCAAGTACAATCATTTTCTTACCATGCACTCGAAGTAACTCTGTAGTATGTAAAAATATAATATAAAAAATATTGGGTTTACTTAGCCTTAACCGGTAGGCAACAGAGCGCTTGCAGGGGCCGGCTTCCGTCTGCGCGCATTCAAACTGCACTTCCTAAAGGGGTTAGTCAGGAAGCCAGCTCCAAGGTCATGCGCGTTAGATAAACAAGTGAAAACTGGAACTGGGTCCATAATAGTAATACTTTATTTCACCATTTATATAACAGTCATGTAAATAAAGGACTGGTATACGATCTATGGTTAGTGTATACATATACATAAATAAAAGTAAAGTATCTGTTTGTAACTGTAATGTTATAATAACTGGCTTCTAGTACGTTCAGCTGTTAGACACAATATAAAGACACAAATAACCACTTTTAATTGACAGCGACTACTGCACCTCGTCCAGAAGAGCCCATATCGCCACTGCCAGGATGCAGCGTCTGCTGGACCTGCTGCCACCATGGCTGGATGAGTGGAGGATGGCCGTCAATGTTAGCAAGACGACCGCTCTGCTCAGTCTTTGCTTCAGAAACCTACCACCACCGCTAATCCTCAAAGGCCAAGAGATCGCATATGAAAAGGCCGTGACCTACATTGGGTGCCGGATTGACCTTAACCTTATAATAAACAATACTTGATCTCTTTTTTTTAAATCCTTCGATGTTAAACTGCTTCACTTGAGCCTGCAGGAAAGTCCTAATCCGCAACTCCTCATGCCATCAGGAGTCCCACACATTTAACGCTGCTTTTCGTCGCCGAGCTGGGTATTTTACGATTAAATCGAGCGAAGTGGATGGCGGTACATTAATATTTATTTTACATCTTTTCAAAATATTTTCCACCATGTTCTTTACAAAGTTCCATTCGACTGAACCAACTCTGGAAACACTTTTACCAGTCTTGATCTGACAGGTCGGAAATCGCTTCTTCGTAGGCAGCCACGGCATTTTCCGCGCTTAAAAAAAAATTGCCTTGTATTTTTTTCTTTAACTATTGGGAATAAAAAGAAATAAGAATGAGCTAATTCAGGGCAGTAGGGTGGTTGACTTAGAGTTTCAACACCAAATTCCTCAATAAATGCTTTTGTTCCAAGGGAGGTATTATATGAAGAGGCGTTATCGTGATGGAGCATGATTCCCCGAAGCCTTCTCTCCCGCACAGTTTGAAAAGTTTTGGGTATTATAACTGTGGTATTCAGAGCTAACTGACCCACAATTTTAGTCACCATTTTTTTACCGACGTTGCGAGGTCTTTGCAGTTTTGTCAGTAACTGTCCATCTAAGTAGACCCTTACCGATGATTGCCTTTTATTTTCCGGATCATAGTGATAGATCCATGTCTCGTCACCAGTAACGATTTCTGAAACCCGTCTAGATGTCCCGTTTCAAAACGTAGACTCATTTCGTGGCAATCACCAATCCACAAGAGTCTGTTTTTCGCTTTCGAAGAGCAAATGAGGGATCCATCGATAACAAAACTTCCTCACTCCAAGATGTTGATGAAGGATGGTATGCACTCCCGAACTAATATCTACAATCATTTTGATGTCCGTATATATAATTCGTAAGTCTTCTCGCACCAAAATTTCAGTAGTCCATACATTTTCTGCTGTTACTACTGTTTGCGGGGCACTGGCTCTTTGGTCATCTTTAAGGTTAATTTTACCCCTTTTGAATTCAGAAAACCACATATAAATTGTGCGTGATGAAGCTGAGTCCCCTTACGCTAATTGTAATCGTTGTAAACTTAGTTGTTCGGTTAAATCAAATTTAAAATCATAATGGACCCTAGTGCGCAAATGTCCACGGTTAAAATCAATCGTTTTAAATGAAAAACGCGGAAAGCGTTGCAAGAAAATCGATAGAACTTTGTTTTTTTTAATATAGAGCAATTGGCTTATGGAGTTCTATTTTTAAATGAATTTGCTTTTTAGAAACATATAACACGGGTGCGTTCCTTTTTTAAATTTCGAGCATCTCAAAACT
>DWHP01000550.1:0-19336 GCA_018247895.1 Parnassius honrathi
GTTGAACATCTCAGTCCTCCCCGTGACCATGGGTGCTGTAAAGCTCTCGAAACGTCGGGTATTTAAAAAGTTAAATAGACGCGATAAAATCCGTAAAAACTAGTATTATTTCAATGTGTAGTGTTTGCGTTAATATAAGAAATCATTATATTAATAGTTACCAACCAACTGTAAAAATAATAAATGATGTAGACTCTAACGTAGCTGACCTCTAGAATGAGAGCGATAGAACACGTGTCGTATTATCGTCGATGGTGTGTCTTTCTTAGAGTAGTGGTATTGGGGGTAGTGGTGTTGGGAGTAATGGTGTTGGGAGTAGTGGTGTTGAGAGTAGTGGTGTTGGGAGTAGTGGTGTTGGGAGTAGTGGCGTTAGGAGTAGTGGTGCTGGGATTAGTGGTGACAGGATTAGTGGGAGAGGGCGGGAGTTGCTCTTCATAACTAGGTAAGACATCATTTTATTTTTGAGCGAATGATAGCAAAGTAACTATTAATATATTTACAGCTTATCATGTTAATCTGCCTCACGCCACGATAAGCAAACAAATGACCTGTACCCATTAATGAGAAAATTAATGATCTCGTTGCACACTCCTCAAACTCCCAACTGTCTCCGGCACAAAATTTGTAGAAAATGTATAAGTTGTAAGATTAATCATTATTATGTTGTAAAAGTTTTATGAATAGTAATGTTTTTTGAAACTTGTTGTAAAAATAGCGGTGCATTGCTACAAAATATTTTCTTAGCAAGATTACTCTGAACTTACTCTCGCAATATTAATTTTTGCATTTTATAAAAAATTTTACTTACACTACAAATTTCTTCTGTATCTTGAACATTTTTATACATATATTGAACATGTCCAGACTTGCAATAATTATTTTTTGCCCTTAATCATGCTTGTTTCGTGTGGAAATCGAACCTACTTAGCCACTGGGCTATTAAGCCGTTAATAGAATCTTTCTCCATAGGCATCTATCTTTATGTCACTGTCTCTTAATCGGTGGTCCCGGAAATCACCCAAAGTGGCATCACACAATTTTCTAATTAATATAAATAAGTGATGACATTATAATAAAGTACTGACTTGACAATGAAGTAATAGATGCACAATGATATTACACATTCGTTTTTGTATGTTTTATAGAAACAGAAACTTTTTTATTCAATGTAGATTATAAACAATACTTATTGAAAGTCACTTTTCTCATTTACCTATACATAAAATAACTGCCTTATAAATGAAAGACACAAAAATAATGTGTAATATCGTTTGTTCTATAAATAGAACAAACTTAAAAATAAACTATACCATATTTTTATATTATGTTCAAAAGTTGGTTGGTTTGTATGGATTTGCCGTAAACGCCATGTTAAGCAAGTGCAGTGGTATTTATCCAATCGGGTTAATATATCCAATTGGTTGAACGCAAAAATGATTTACTGCTCTAAAGTACAAATCCCGGTCAAGGCATTCGTATATATGTTAACTCGAACGAGTAATTCCGCAGCGTGACTATGCTATGTGACCTGCGTGCCCTGGAAATCAGTTTCCACACCTATGTTGTTCCAAAGGAGCAAAACCTTCGTGTGGTCATCCGAGGACTCCCCAAGGAGCTCGAGACCGTTCAGATTCTTGACAACCCCAAGGCAAAAAATTTGACCCGAGCTCTGATAGCAGAAGAAACCCCACCCATGCCGCCGGTCATTAGGCATGGAAACCCCAAGATTGCATTAAACGACTCTGAAAAAGCCGAATGCCTCACGGACAGTTTAGAGAGCTATATAGTGTATAGATGTTACATAGTGGGTGGTTACGAAGAAATGATTCGTGTATTTATAATTTCGTTCGAGGGTATATTGCTCGCCAAGTGTCTGTCCTTCCTATAGCCTCATATCCCTTCCGTACACGTTGAAGGGGGAGGGGGGAGGGGGGTCTAAAAGGTGACGCGATTCTTTCGACCAATGAAACGTGTGCCCCACCGAGATGAGGTGGTGGGAAAGCCGACCCAATAAAAGTTCGCGCGCCGCCCTTGAGCGCTCTCTTGCTGCTCTTGCTTCGCTCCGCTAGTCTGGATCGCATCTCGGTGGCGCCGCAGAAGAAACCCCCTCACGTCACGCCAGCTTCCTCTACAACTCACCACCACAAGAGAAGCGTCGTCCGCAACATCGAAATCACACCCTGGTAAGTGTGTTTCCTTTAATTCTGCTCCTACTTGAGCCTTTTGTTTGTTAGCTGAACCCCCCCATTTTTCTTTCTCCGTATCGGCTCAAGTAGAACTCCCTCCCAACCTTGGCGAAGCAATAGACTTGGAAGAACAAGTGCATTGTCCAAGGTTGCCGCGTGCCACGTCCGCCATCTTGTCGAGGCGTAAGAAGCCATCCGCGTATACAGTCCACCTAGTATAACATCTCGCACAATAGGCTCAAGGCTCGACCTGAGATTCGAACTCGGGAACCCCTAGGTCCGTCGCTCAACCATTTTTTGGTTCTTACGAGCCGGATTAAAAATGGTGCAAATGGCCCCACCAGTGGGCATTTTCAACGCCTTTCTCACCAGCTGCTCTTCTCGGACGCCTGAAAAGAAGCGGACATTATGAGAATCCCAAAACCAAAGAAACCTCGCAACTTAGCCTCTAGCTACAAACCGAATAGTCTTCTCAACACACTGGGGAAAACATACTCCAAAAAATTGTTTTTGCTAACAAACTTCTTCCAGACGAGAAGCTCGGTTTTGGAGCTGAACACTCGTGCACAAACCGGGCACATTGCTTTACAGAATACATTCTAAAAGGATTCCACCTCCCAAGTAGAAATCGTAGAACTACTAACACCGGTGCCCTCTTCTTCGATGTCACTAAAGCGTTTGTCATAGTCTGGTACGGCGGCTTGTTATAGTTTATATAAACTCAACGTGCCTGATAGGCTCTCTCACATCAATAGAGCCTTCCTTGCCAATCGCTACTTCCGCTATCGAATAGACAGATCCCGCTCTACAAAATCTCCTCAAGGCTTGAGCCTCAGAGCTCTGTCCTCTCCCCACTCCTCTTTACACTATTTAAGAGTGACATCCCTAAAGACTCAGTAGTCAATAATTCTTTTTTCGCCGATGAAACGGAACTTTTCGTTGCTTATCAAAACAAAAGAATACACACTAAAATGCTCCAAACAACCGTCAAACGCTAAAAAGATTAGTACCGCGTATGGAAAATCGAACTGAATCCTGAGAAAAATGTAGCAATATACTTTCAAAGACCTATTATGCCTTACATAAGCGTTGTTTTCGCACACGATGTCCATTGAAATTTGTGTCCTTATTGAACCCCAGTTCCGCTAGAATTCGACAACCCAAATGTCACCAGCCCGTCACACACAGGCACTATACATTCACTTGGTGCCACAAACGCTGTTAGGACAACGGATAGGACGCAGCGAGTCCGCAGACGTGTACGCCGCACACACCGTACATCCGAGTCCCTGGGCGTTTCTCATCATCCAGAACATCTAACGCAATGACTTAGTCGTCAAAGCCGCCACCCACCGCCCTTGTTCCAACAGCCGTTAAACATCTCAACAAGTTCTTCTTCTTCACAACTCCACAAGTAAGTACACAAAATTATTCCTTTTAGGCAACGAGACATTCGTAGCCTCGTACTTAAATAAGCAATCGCTACCCACTTTTAGCACGTGGCCTGAAAGACCGCTAGTCCTGAGCTAGTCTTGTTCTTGTAGCTTGGCTGGCAAGTGGGTGAAAACTGCCGTTTTTTTAGTCGTTATTGGAAAGACACTGCTGCCTATTTCCTGATTTGTTTTCCTCTGTCGCCTCTTACAATAACCACTGGATGATATGGGGAATGCATATTTTTACACAGAGACTATATGGGTTGTAGATGATATATTGTGATAGTACGACATAGAAAAGGCTAAACCACTTTCGCATGGCTTTGTGGCATCCAATATAGCCTGTATTGGTCGTGTGTATTCGTTGATGAATAAATTTGCATTTGAAAATTTTAATTCGTTTACAATTATTCAAATCCATTCTAAACATTCACTCATTAATATATTGCGATCTATCAGAAGGTCTTCTGGTAAACAAAGACCTCTCCCACAGGGGAATTTCACCACAGTAATCACGCCTGGCTGGTGGGTTGGCAACTGCAGTTTTTGATACCATGAAATATTAGAAATTAAGAAATTAAAATTAAATGCAATAAAATCCGTAAAATAAGTCTCATTTAATGTGTACCTTTCGGGTGAATATAAGAAATTAGAATTAAATTTACTAAAAGCGATATTTATTTTGGACAATTTGAAATAATATTTTTATCAAACTTTCGCATAGTACAAACTTTAGACTTACTGATATTAGCATTTTGAGAAGTTGCTGAGAGGTTAAAACAGAAAAGTTATAAAAAAGCGCCATATGGCCCGTTGCCCTTTTTGTATGCGTTATTGAATACCGTCAAAAACAAATTTAGGTTATTGATGGCAACGGTTGAAAGTTCAATAAGATATGACTAAAAATATGAAACTGTTTAGATTGGTATATTGGCTTGGCTCAGTTGTATAAATAATTAAGTATCGTGGAAATAATTAAGTAAATAAGCAGTAACAAAGCAAGTAAGTTAGCGAGTAAATAAGCAAGTAATTAGGCAAATAAATGTGTGAATAAATAATCACGAAAATAGTCAAGTAAATATTTAAATAAATATCGAAGTAAATAAATATGTACATATTAAAGTAAAAAATCAAGAAAATATGAAAGCAAATAGGCAAGTATATGCACTACTAAGTCTAAGTAAAAGTCACTATGGCATAATGTTTTTTTATATTTACGCGAACACTACACATTTAAATAAAACTAGTTTTTTTTATCACGTAGGTATATTAACATATTTTGTATTCCCGATGCTTCGAGCTCTTTACAGCGCCCATGGTCACGGGGACAATGAGGTCTTGTCGTCCCAATATCATAGTTAGCCACCAGGTACTCCTCGAGATAAATTTACAGAGAAAACAAAATAAAAGTGACGTACAATATAATCGAGGGAATATAAACGAGGGAATATAAAACATAAACGAAAAGGGCTGCCAACTTGGGAGATTTTAATTCCCTCGTATTTGTTTAAATAAAAAGAACAATGTTACGTAACGCATTATTCGAACCTCCCTCCCGCCCCTGTTACGCATCATAACGTTTTGCAAGACTCGCCCCTTCCCTAATACAAAATTGTTATTTGTATTTTTTTAAATTTCCATATTTTATGAACCAGTATTAAATTAAACTTAAACTGATTAATAATAAATATAATATGTGTAATCTGTATTGAATAATAAAAACATTCCTATTCTATTTAATAATATATTTTCTGGCCCAAAAGGTTGGATGGCACTATTTAAATGGTTGCTTAAATAAAATTCTTGTTTATTAGCAAAAGCTTTAACATTTATCTGTACTCTAAACAAGTAGTTGTTCAACAAATAACGAATTATATGGACTACGAGCATCTGCGCAATGCTAATGGTACATAAATATCATAGAACCGGAGGGCATACGTGAATTGTACGTAAGTGTAAGAAAGGATATATGGCTAGATTTTGGGTGCATTGCAGTAATCTAGGTGCAGCCAGTAACTGTCATTTATTACGGTTCGGATAGCGAAGCTCATAGAGAAGCACTTGTGTGTAGGAAATGGGAACGACGGTTTTATGTTCGGTTCTTGAAATTTAATGTTTGCATATTAAATTATTATGTATCTGTTACAGAGAGTAGCTGCTAATTGCTGCTGTGTTTCGTATAACGACTGTAAAGAACTGGATATCCATTTTACTGGAAATGAGGCATGTCATCTTAGTCCTCAGAAGTTACAATGTATCTGCATTTTGATTTTTAGGCTATGATAGACGTAGATGTGTACACACAGTAGCCCACCTGATGATTCCTGAGTCACAGTATCCACTTACCATCAGGTGAGCTATGTGTTCGTATTATATATAAAAATATAAATTTTGGGATTTAATCAGGAATAGTTAATCCTATAATAATCTCGTAAAAAAAAAGGATTCTCTACGTATTTCGTGGTTTTAAATTGGTGTCAATACGCAATTATTATTACTATTACCATGACGTCAATCCCAACCAGCTCAACAGCCATTCAGAAAATTAATTGTTTGAGCGAGAACATAAAATACTTATTTTTAGTATGCCCTTGACTCATTCACTTTAAATTAGTACGTGAGAAAACTAAGTTTGATATCTGCAAGCACTAAATCAATAATTAATTGCTATTTTACGAATTGGTAAATCAGATATTCAATCATCAATCAAGATTAAAGAAAACAACGTACAGCGCTATCGAATATTTACTACTCCAGAACCTTTTCAAAATTCATTGGAGTACTGGATCAACAATAGAGCATAGATAGGCTGTTACTCACTTTGCAATCAACGCCGTTATGATCGTGGTACGAACCACGATCATTCTTATAAGATAGCATGACTGAAGAGATTTTAGTATAATTTAGTCACTTTACTGAGTCGAAATCGCAGCTAAACCAGAACTGCACATTACCATTATTATTCCTACACTTTTCAAACGAAGCGTTTAGACATTGGTAATGCTTTCTTTTTCGTCTCAATGTAAAATATTATCTATATTATATTGAAAATGTTATTATTTGAACTTAATATAAATTGAATATACGTAATAAGTGTTCCAAAAATTTTAAATTGCAATAAAATCGTGTTATGATTTTGAATAATTGATCTTAAAAGCTTAACATAGTTTTTCGCCTTTTTATTTTGAAAATTGAACAAACAACTGCCAAAACTGTAACTTTTGAGCCATTTCCTATCACTAGTAAAATCTATTTAAAATTTTTAGAAATATAGATGACCACCAAAGACGTTTTATATTTATTGATATCTTTTTGATGCCTACCTAGTTCTATCTGAGACATCCTTTTCGCGGATGCTATTGGTAGTTTCAAAACAATACCGACCGACCAAAACAATCTAGCTTTTTCTGCCTATGACTTGTTAAACTGTTTCCTGCAATTAAGATTAATTTTAAGTACCAAGTTTTTTAATTTTAATGATAATATTGATTTACTCATTACAACTATTAAACACAAGAACGTAAATTTGTGCATTGTTCATCATCATCATCATCATCATTACAGCCCTTCACAAGTCCACTACTGAATATACACCTCCCCCAAGCTATGCCACAAAGCACGGTCCTGAACCACCGGCATCTATTGAATTCCTGCATGTCTTACCAGGTCATGACTCCATATAGTGTGTGTTCACTTCGCCCACCGGTACGAGGCTGCCACTCGAGAACCCTTTTTCTCCAACGGTGGTTGGAGCCATATGGCCGCCCCATTGCTACTTCAGCTTAATAATCCGTAGGGTTATGTCAGTCACACTGATTCTACTGCGAATACGCTCATTTTGAAGTTTATCACGCAGATAAACTCCGAGCATAGCCTTCTCCATAGTTCACTGAGTGACTTTGAGCGTCCTCATAAGCCCAGCAGTGAAGGACCACGTCTCCATAGGTCATTAGTGGTAACACTGGTTGTACAGTCTCGTTTTCGGGTTTTAAGGTACAGGTGACGAGTAGATGTGTCGTAATTTTCCGAACGCCGCCCAGTCGAGCTGAATCCGTCGATTGACCTCTTGGTCGAAGTTGGACTTAACCAGTCGGACTATTTGTCCCAGTCAAACCTACTCGTCAGTAACTTCGAGCTTAGTGCTCCCAACAACTATCGGCATAGGTGTCACACGGACATTAAACATGATCTTTGTTTTGTCCATGTTCATCTTAAGACCTATCAGTTAGGAGGCACTATTGAGGTCATTGAGCATAGTACTTAAGTCCTCTAGCGATTCTGCCATAAGGACTATATCGTCGGCAAATTGGAGGTGGGTGATGTACTGGCCATTGATGTTATTACCGTATCCTTTCCAGTCCAGTAGCTTGAAAACATTTTCCAATGCAGCGGCGAAGAGTTTCGGGGATATAACATCACTCTGTCCTACACCTATCTGCAATTGGATAGGTTTCATACTCTGGTTCTGTACTTGGATAGCCATCGTAGTACTACTGTATACACACTTTAGCACTTGGATATACCGACCGTCCACTTGATACCGCAGAAGGGACTGTAGCACTGCCCAAATTTCGACGGAATCAAAGGCTTTCTCGTAGTCTACATACGTCAGGCGAAGTGGCAGATTATACTCTTCGGACTTCTGTACAGTTTGCCGAAAGCTACGTATGTGGTTCATAGTGCTAAAGCCTTTTCGGCAACCAGCTTGTTCGGTAGGCTGGAAGTCGTCGAGTCTACGTGCAAGACGATTCGTAATGACTCAAAAATAGACAAAAGTAGACGCGGATCAGAAAGGATATCGGTCTGTAGTTATTCACTCTTAAATAACTACAGTTACTTTTTTTGAAGAACAAGACCAACGCACTTCTGCTCCACGCTTGGGGAGTAGTGCCACCGTGGAGGATGGTATTGAAGAGCTTCTGAAGGACTTCAAGTACCAGTTTTCCACCCGCTTTCAGAAACACCTCTGTAATTCCATCCTTGCCTGGGAACTTGCCGTTTTTAAGGTGCTGGAGAGCCATTCTAATCTCGTTCAGACTGACGTCCAGGATATCATCGAAATACTGTCGGATAAGACCTGCTCTTGGATCATTACTCACACTTACGTGTGGTTCCAACGATGATGTGAACAACTGCCCATAGAACCTCTGAATCTCACTCAAAATCTCAGGTGTCCCGTAAACGATGCTGCCGCACTCGGTCTTTAGCTTCGACTGTTGGCTCTTTCTGACAGACAGATCCCTGGCAAAGGCTTTGGAGCCCTGGTTCCACTCAATCGCTTCTTTAATACGAGTTAAGTATTGAAGTTGCGTAAGTCCCGTCGCATGTATTTGGAGATTCTGTCAATTCAGTTGCCTGTATGCTGCCTCATCTGCTGAAGACTGCTGCTTTATTTCTAGTCTAACAGCCATGAGATTAAGAGTGTGATCGAAAATTTTTTGAGTTCATCTGCGGCGAGTCTTGTAGAACTTAGCTCCGACCGCATGGACAGTTTTCACGAGCTTGTCATTCACATCGTCCACTGTATTGTAGTCTTCTAGGCACTGAAAACGGGTTTGTAATTCGAGCTGAAAGTTATCGGGATCCTGGATTAACGCACGAGGGGGACGGAGCGTTGACTTCATTAGACGAGACCTCTCCAACTTAACGTTTAGTTTCAGTGTGCCTCTAACCATTCAGTGATCGCTGTCAGTTTTCACACTCGCGATCACTTAGATTACATTGAACAGTTGGCGTCTGGTCGTCATATTGAAGTCAGTCACTTCCTGTGGGGTCGCTTCCGGAAGAAAGAGTTCATCATAAAGAGTCCCTCTTTCTCCATGAAGTTAGCCAGCTGCTGGCCCCCTGGGTTCCGTTGCCTTATCCCAAATTTCCCTAACATCAGCTCACCGCTTTCTCTTGTGCTTTGTTTTGCGTTGAAGTCTCCCATCAACACCGTATAGTGGGTTTTGAAGGAATGCATGGCTCTAAAGATATCCTCATACATTTCCTCCACCTCCTCATCGGGATGTGCTGAGGTAGGTGCGTAAACTTGTATGACCTTCAGCGATTACCGTTTGGTGATTCTGAGTCTCAGGTATGTGACCCTCGTTTACACGCTCTCAATCTTTATAACATTGTTGACGAAAAACTTGTGGAAGATAAATCCGACACCTCTTTATGACAGATATTCGCCCTCCCAGTGATAGAACAAGTTAGCGTATTCGAGGATTACCGTGTCCTCGCCCTCTCTTCGGACCTCGGATAATCCTGTAATATGCCAGCAAAACTTGTCGATCTCTTCTTCAAGCTCTAGTATCTTCTCGTCAGTCCTCAGGGTGCGTGCGTTATATGTTGCGAGGTCGAGTCGACGTAGGTGGCAACCGAACGTCCACCGGAGATTCTTAGCACCCCCTGCCCCGCCGTTATCGTGGTTGCCACCGTGGCCCGGAATAGCGGGGCCACCGGAGACTGAGGGCCGTTTGTTTGTGTCGTTGCTCATGGGAGGATGTTTGTCATAGTTGCCACGTTTGGTGAGCGGCTAGGCAACCGCAGTTTTTTATTGTATAACTGTTGTTGTCAGGGAGATGTTGCTGCTCATCTCCTACCTGCCTCCCTCTGTCGCCTCTTACGACACCCACCGGAAGATAAGGGGTAGTGGATATTCTCAACCGCCACTACGCGGCACTACTTAAGCATTGTTTTTAAAACACATAATGTAGAATTTTTTAACAGAAAATTTTATCATCTTCTCCTTTTTTTTCTCCTGCATCAGCACCTAAAAATGTAGAGAGGATTCGCCTTAATCGTTCAGACGTCACTCACTTTTAACAATGCTGCCTGTCGCTGGTCCGGGTATTTTGCGTCTGATGTAAACGACACAGTATACTGAAATCTATCGAAAAGAATAAGATCTTCCTGCCATTTCCCATAGTGGCTTCTTACGACATCTACGGGACAATTGAGTGATATTTATTTTATTTATTTATTTATTTTATTCTTTATTTCATGGTTAAACAAAAGAATACAAAGGGCGGCGAGGTTAATGCGTTGAGGTACTCTCTAATATTATTTTACACCTCCACCACACAAAGTGAAAAATTCCTCTTGTATAATGTGATACCATACCACATTAAAATGAGAAGAGATTTTTTTTAAATAATGCGGAACGAATTATATAAGTATTTTTGTTATCTGTAGAAAGCAGCAACGTCTTTATTGTTACTTGCAACGCAGCATTTAAGTTAGTATAGTGTAGTGTGTAGTGCAATATCTAAACTGAAACGTTAAATGTGTGTACTACAAATCCATTGAAGCGTGTGTATGGCTGCATCACAGGAGCGTAGGTTAATTGCGGTAATGGTTATTTATTACTTGTTATTCGCAATATCTAGCGGTAAACTTCTATTAAGCAAGCTAAGCTGGTGTGTTGTGTTGTATTATTAGAATTATTTATCAAAGAGTGTAAATTAATAAAAGTAATACTCGTATATTTTCAACGGATCAAAAAACTAAAGTGGTAACGATGGGGCTGCGGCGGTAACAAATTTAGATCGGAAATTCAGAACCAGTGAAAAATCTAGAAATAAGATTAGTTTTGAATGACAACTGGATGGATTGAATACTTAATTAGACTTATAGGGAATCAGTGTTTGTACATGACTCAGGACCGTGCTTAAAGCACCATCTTAGGTATAACGAATGTAACACAAAACATTATATTTTTATTGGTGCACTTCTTATTTTATACCACGGGTAAATTATACTAATTTTTCAAATAATATATGTACTCTTTTGTCGACAGAGGGAAAGCGAATTTCTAATAACAACGAAAAATAAAAAAAGGCTGTTTGCTTACCCACCTGGCAAGCGTGACAATATGACAAATATCCCTTCTAAGAGGGAGTCTATTTCTATGTTCAATATATATGTTGAGTGAACTCATAGTAGGCTGTTAACACATTAATGATATTATCGAAATATGATATGTGTTACTATTAGAGTTACTATTAAAATCCACCGCTGAACATAGGCTGCACACAGATTGCCTTATAGAGGGGATATTTGCCATAGTCGCCATGCTTGGCACGCAGGTTAGCTACCGCAGGTTTTTTTTACTTATAGTCATTATTTGGAAGACGTTGCTGTACATCTCCTGATTTCACTCTGTCGCCTTATGCGACACACACATTATATGGGGTAGTGGATATTTTTACACCGCCATACACGGTATATAGACTATACATAGTATTTAGACATCCTATCCCCGGCCCTTAATAGTCCACTGCTGAACACGAGCCTCTGCGAAGTCAGCGCAGGCATTACATCTTACACTTCATCTCAAACGAGGCATTACATCTTAGTAGTCACGGGTGACAACGCATCTGGATTTTGATTTGTAATCGGGGATAGATGTAGACGTCTATGGGCCGCAGCAACCACTTACCATCAGGTGGACTGTGTGCTAGTTTGTCACCCTATCCTATAAAAAACTCCTTGGAATCAACTCATTTCCAAATATGCACTGTATTCATATTGGACAGTTTTTTTCTCAATGGCAAATACTCTTTTCTCTTTTTTTTATATGCATTGCACCACGGCTAAGGCAAGTCCTATTTTCTGCTGTTTCGATAAATATGGCGCCATCGATCAAACGTGCAACCCCGTCGATGTTTCTTTTACGAATGCGCTTCGCCACGATTTAAAATTCAATTCAGTGTAGTTTGATCACTAGCTTCCAATTTAGGTTCCTAATTAGATTTTCTAAAAATTTTATTATGTAATAAGCGCTTAAAGCCCGACATACTCAAAAATATATTTTTAAGTTTAAAAACAAAACAAATATATAAAATAGTGTAAAAATTGTTAAAAAAAATTAAGTAACTCACACAGCTTGACAAATGCCTTATATAGGCTGTAACTTTACTTTATTCTTTATCAATACAGTAAAATTGCTTATTTTAACCGTTATTTTTAATATCTGAATGTAATATCTATACAATATTATATATTATTTTTTACAAAAGCATAAATATTGTTATAGGAATTTTACAAATAAATGTGAATATTAGCTAGTTTAAATTTAAGTTCTAGTAAAGTCATAAACGCAATAATTATAGGATATTAACTGGGCACAAACACGCTATTTACTTTGCCGTATAGTGGACATCTAAAAACAGTGTAGCGAATTGCTGACAACAGTCTTGTTCTTCGGACAGTAACTTAGTTCCCACCATCATTACGTGACTGTGCTATTAATATATACCATCAGTCATTTTCAACTTCAGTAAGTATCAATAAGTTTGTATTAATAAGTAGCTAGCCTGAATGAAAGATTTTGCTGTACTCTGAGTCCTAGAGTCAGTGAAATCTGATTCGTACCTACTTTTGGTTTTGTGACACAAGCGTTACTTCGGTTCGAAAATGCAAAGACTATGAGTGCGGTATTATACTAGCATGTTAATTAAATAGAGTCCAGAAGGGATTTTTATAAAATTGGGTGACAAACGAGCACACAGTCCACCTGATGGTAAGTGGATGCTGTGGCCCATAGACATCCATATTTATCCTTAATTAATAACCAAAATGCAAATTCCTTTTCACACCTGAGGACGAAGATGGAATGCCTCGATTCCAGTAAAAAGGGTATCCGGTTCTCTACACTAACCATCCATAACACAACAGCATTACACTGCTGTTCTGTGGAAGCGTGGTCTTCCCATGTCGAGCTGACCCATTTGCGATACAACTATAATATAGGTGCAGCGTGGCTCTACCACGTAAAATGATGTTCGGAAGAAAGTTTATTGACCGCTTAATCACTATCATAACTATAGCGTATTAAAGTTCACCTTTTAACATAGAACTCTTCCCCCCCCCATCTCATAGATTGCCTTAAAAGACGGCTATTCTACATACTGACCACGCTTTGCAGTCAGGTTTGCAACCGCATTTTCTTTCTAGTTTCTTGTCAAATAATATGTAATAGTTTAAATGTGTAGTTTTATTGGCCACATTATTTATTACAGTGTGATATTGATAACTCAATATATATTATAATTTCAAATAACGTAAACTGATCAACCGTAATTATTGGAGGATTTTGTAGACGAGGACGTCCATAATAACCTGAGACGTGTAATTACCACATGAGACGTCAACAAACTCCGAAGCTGGACAATTTGTCTTGACTACACACCTACTATATCATCGGTCGTGATGAATGACGGTGAGGACACCGCAAGAGTTTGAAACATGACAGGAGACAATCTGTCCGATTAAAAAGCAACGCAATGCTAACCAAATGTCGAGACATTCGTTCTACACTGCCGATATTTATGACAACAAGGTATTAAATCATTTAACGTTAATGTTTTGAAGGTTTATATTATTTATACTCTCGGTGCGTGATTTTTGAAATATTATTTAAAAAGATATGCATTAGAGAGAAAACGATCATCTAACAAGCGAGTTTGCCATGTAGGGACGGCGAAAGAGAATCAATTACCAAATTTTGTTCTGCAGATGGTGTAAGAGATGAACTGGTGAACTGCCTCATTAGTCTAGTGATCGTAAGCGCGACAGCCGATCGCGCTGTACAGAGTTCGAATCCGGAGTCAAATAACTGCTTTTGCAGTTATTGGTTTTTCGGACCTGAGTCGGGCGGTTGGCGATATTTTACCTCCGTGCATCGGCAAGCTCATTAAGCCATTGAGCCTGCGCCTGACCTCTTTCCGGTTGTGTCGAATTGCCGGCTCATACTAGGAAAGTGATGGAATAAAAAGCAAACATGTGTATGTGCACACTCTAGTACACTATAATCCCGTCCTGCGAAAATAGCTTCTCTGTTGAAACTGGAAACTATGATCGTAATTCGGTATGACGGAAGAAATAAATCTCGCCGCCTCTCATAGCGTGGTTGTATACCATCTCACAGTCTAGTCTTTCCTTAAATGAAAGACACCCATGTCTAGCTGTTAACTGTAGCTGATTAGAAAGAAGACAATGTGTGTCGTGTACCCCGAGAATTCGAACTCTATCAAATTTATTTAAGTTTCAAATTTGAGTAAATCCTTACAACAGAATAAAAAACTTTGCAATGCTGTGAACAGTAACTTAGCAGTAAGAACTTCAGATCTTTGTTTTAAGGTAGAATAACAACGCTGCCCAAAAAATACAAATATTATATAAAACGAAAGAAAAACATGTAATCGGTGACATACAGAAACGCCGCCAAATTAAATACAAATTTATTCAATTAATCAGACTATCAGGCCGTAATCGTTGTCGTAAAGCAGTAATTTATATATTATTCAACCGTTCAAATTCAGTTTAATGGTTGTAGATTCAGGATTATCAGCACAATAGTGAAATGGTTCTGTTTAACTCGACCAATGCCTTGTGCTTAAAGCTCAGTTCTTCATGATTTTACCTGTATGATAAAAATAACCTAAAATATAAATTATTAGCTTATTTTATACATCAATACTCATGTCATGTTTTTCAAATTTTCGAACGATAATTTTGATGAAAAAGCAAAATTTAGTCACAAAATGCATAAAAATAGCGTCTACGTCTTCAAATATCTCTTTATTTTATCTTTTATTTCAACAATGGGCTGTGAAAAGAATTTTAAAAACTTTTCAGATTAAAGATGAAATTCAAAATAATGAAATACACATATTTAAACACAGGTTTCCTGAGTTTATAGCGGCGCTGTAACTGTAACAAAACAATGATGGATACGTACGGACCGAATAATAGCCGAAGCCTATAGAGCTCCGGAACCTCTCTTTCTGTCTTACAAACGTGACGATCAAAGCAAATACATCCTGTGATAGGGGAGGCTCAGGTCCAGCCGTGTATTTTTGCGGACTGATGATGATATAGAACAAGAAACTCAGCAGCATATCACGGCGCCGGATAAAATGTACTAACTAGAGGAACACCTTACAAGAGATCTCCCATTTACAAAAGATGGCTGATTTTAAATTGAATAAACCGCTATCTGATTATGTATTCTGTTTAAGTTCCTAATATGCTACCTAAAAATAATCTATTAAATC
The DNA here is from genome assembly GCA_018247895.1 of Parnassius honrathi. Taxonomy (NCBI): domain Eukaryota; kingdom Metazoa; phylum Arthropoda; class Insecta; order Lepidoptera; family Papilionidae; genus Parnassius; species Parnassius honrathi. The sequence continues at coordinate 15,664 of DWHP01000550.1, forward strand.
GAATATTCTAATTGTATAGCACACCTATTTTTCTGAAAATGTTTTGTAAAACTGAGCTGATAAACAATAATTTACGACGTGAAATATTCTTTGAAAAAATCTATCAAAAGACAGACTGACACATACCGATACGTATGCATTATTGCCCTGTATTGCAGTTTATTACATGGAATACAAAAAAAACTTCGTGATAAAAATGTCATGGAAATTGTGGAGCAATAGCTGGCAGACCGGAACTTACAAACGCCGTTACTCGATCCGTTGGAATGCAACACCGATTCACCGATGTCGATACCGAGTACGTCTTTTGATTTTGTGATATTATTGAACGCGGAATGTGACACTTTTTCATAAGTTGTAACAATATCGTTGCAACTGAAGCTGTCATTTTTACCTACTCGTATATTGCGATAACACAAATCCAAAAATAAAGAGAATCTTTATTTTTGGATGTGTTTTCTTTAGCTATTTATTTTTGTAAAATAATATTCTCACAATAATCGTAATATAGTTGACAATGCAACACAAAGTTGCGCCTCGCGTCACGTGGAATAAAGAACTTTCCTGTTATCTAATATGCGCTCGACATTGGCTCGTTATAACGAGCGTATCGTGCCGACTTATCAAGAAACGACTTAGAGGGAATCTATGAAGTGCGCTGTGTGCTACATATTATAATGCGGTGCGGTGATGTGTAGTGAGGTAGATGCAACTAATTAAGCACAACCATTGCCAAATCTAGGGCTCCCTTAGCTTCAGCATATTTATCGCCTAGCGTAAAACTTTTTTTACGGAATGGGGTGACAAACAAGCGTAAAGTTCACCTGATGGTATGTGGATGCTGTGGTCTACAGACATCCACATTTATCTCGATTAAGAATTAAAATACCATCTGCATTTTGATTGTCACCCGTGAGGACTAAGGTGGAATTCCTCACCATACGAAACAATATTGAGTTGCTATTTTATGCTGGTATTCTGTGAGAACAGTGTCCTATACCACAGTCGAGCCAACCCATTCGTATTACAACCATAATACAGTAGTAGCGTGGCTCTACTTCGTTTTAAAACTATTGCCAGTAAAATGCCACAACGGATTTGGGCTATGTTGTGGGTAACCAAATATATAAATATTAGGGTTTATATATTTTTTAAAACTATTTATTACGTTATTCTTTATAATTTCTTTATATATTTTCCATATAATGATGTGTTTGTTTATCAACCCTTAATTTTATAAAACTATTCCGATATTTTGGAAATTTCAATTTTTCGCGTAGCTTTATGTGAATATGTGAACAAACGTTATATATATATATATATCAGTCACAAAAATATTTTTAGACAATACACTTTCCTCGCTAGGCGCAAAATCAAACCCAGTATACATTATGTTAACGTAACGTAATCTTTGATTTAAAAGTTGAAAATCGCATAAAAAATGCTGAAAGCGTTTTTTTGATTATAAGTGAACTTTAATATTTTCTTTTCAACAATATTAAAGTGCACTTAGAATACTCTGTTCCGCTGTGCTCCTGAGCTATGACAGTTAAATTACAACAGAACTAATATAATAACGGATTAAAATCAGTTGATCTACAGCAGCCTTCGTGAATTACATTGCAGCCGTCATCATCTCCATTTGTTGCGTCGAGTTGCCTAAAGATATCCATCGTCCATGTAGTCACTTTGCAGTAGTAACTTATTATTAAAAGTACATCAAGATCGGTGGTCAGCCTATTTTTTTAATATTTATGAAGAATACACTATATACTTACACACAATATACTTTCATATTTTATTATCAAATGAAATTAAATGTCAAGGAAAGTTACTAATAGACAGTAAAAACAGAAATTTATTTAACAAATTCTTCCAGCGTTCACCATTGGGCGTTAACAGATCCCTGATTGGCATTTAGTCGCTCATTCGTGCGTTTATGATTTGCCGTTTGAGAAACAGGGATGCGGATGTTATTAGTTCTCCATCGTTACTTTTACCATTTTGCTGGTTGCTTAAATATACAAAACTTTCAAGCATTAAAATAAATAACTGATAATGGAATTATTAAATTCTCTATTTTATATAATTTTATACATGATTTCTTTTTTTTTTAAATATTTAACTCAAGAATCACTTTCACTACCAACTGAGTTTGATATAAATATTTGTAAAACTGTCTTTTAAATTTGAGTTATAAGCATTCTTATGAAAGAGCCAGATACGCGAAACGCAGGAAAACCTTAAAATAAGGTTCTATTATAATCCATATTCCCGTCTTTCCCTTAAAAAGACAGTAAAGTCAGCCAATAATGGTTTAATAGTTTTTGATCCCTTACTTTACTCCGTAAAAATAATTTAGCTATGGAAAGTAAGTAGCCGACATTAATTGCTTTGGTAGAAAAGCAAACTCCAATCTACTATGCTTTCATTGCTTTCGTTCAACGTAGCCTCTTACGTTGTTTATTCCCGTTTTTATAAATCACAGTTATTTTTAGTGATGGGCTGAAAATGGATTTTGCCGAATACGAAAATTCGGCTGAAAGTTAGGTAAAACTTTTACCGAACCGAATATTCTGCTGAATATTATTCGGCAGGATCACCTTCGTACCTAACCAATTTATGTCAAAACTTGTTACCGTAAAGCGTGTGGGATTAGCGCCGGACCCAGCCCCTCGCTTCCCTGCCACACCTGACATGTTATTATCTAGTACTATGCAAATCATCTGGAGTATTGCATCATCTGGTACTGAGCAAATTGCCGGCACATGCTTATTCAAATTCGAATTCAAATCACTTTACTTTCGAACAACATAGATCCATAAGGGTTAGTAATTAATATATTTTGACTATTTTTGTAAGAAATAAAGTATTTCGTTGTGCTTTTATTAGTGAAAATTGATAATTATATTGTAAAAATGAGTGGCAGCAGATCTAATATTTGGACCTATTTAAGAGAAACTGACGACCAAAGTAAAGTGAAATGTACTAATGTAATATAATGTTTTGTTTTTATTCCAAAAACATTTTGTCAAGCTTTCTATTTGCTATAATTGAAAATAAATATACAGTTCAAGTTTACAGTTCTCAAATATAGCTCTATACATGTTGATTTAACCATAAATAAAATATACTTTCAATAGTAAAGTTATGAAAGACTCAATTGGTACATTTCAATACAGTGGACAATTTGAGTACCTACCACTTTAATGAATGTTCGGTGATTTAGCCGATTACTCTACTGAATTCGAACATTCGGAAAAGCTGCCGAATGTACCGAATATCAAATATGAAACGAATATTAGGCCCATCTCTAGTTATTTTATATGAGAATATATCCTAATTCAATGTAAGATTAACTCCAAAGGCCTCCCTGTAGATTGACTCATAAGCGGGACGTTGCCATAGTTGCCACGCTTGGCAGGTGGATTAGCAACTGCAGTTTTATTTTTCTAGTTGTTATTAGAAAGATTACTGCTCATCTTCTGGTTGGTTTCTCTCTGTATCCTCTTACTACACCCACGGGACGACATAGTGTAGGCCACCATATTACGATCGTAATCTTGCCGAGTGATGAAGTCATAGAATAAAGTGTAATAGAATAGAATGGAACGGAAGGAAACAAAATGGTATGGAACGGAACGGAACGAACTGGAACAGAACAGAATCAAAC
>DWHP01000551.1:0-19328 GCA_018247895.1 Parnassius honrathi
ATATATATATATATAAAGAAAATTAGCGTTTAGTTAATGCGAAATTAAAATATTTCTACCAAGAACGGAATTCGACTATTTTTAAAAATAGCTACTACAAAATGTAAATACGTATGGACAAATTCTCTTTGTACATTTTGTAACCGATGCAGATTCGTTCAGACAATAGTACGTCAATGGTAGATGTCGCATTAATCAGGTATAGTGCAACCATAATTCAATCAATATATACGCACCGGCGCTGGTCAGGGGCTGTTTTATATCTGTGTGTAATGACCGATGCATCAGTTGCCTGAAGACTTTTTAATGGACGCGGCATAATATTTTTTCACTTTTAATTTATAATAATTTCGTTTTTTTTTAAAATGCAATAAGCAAATACTCGAAAGTCTTCATAGCCCGTACTTTGTTTGGAATATTCACAAATATCAATAGTAATCGTAAAATCATAAGCAATCATGATAAAAGAAATAGTGAAAACGTACGAAAGTTGGTAACATGTAAGCTTCGAAGAAAACAGTTAAATCCACAAACTTAAAAAAATTTAAATAATATTAAAACTAAAAATTTTCTGGCAGTTTTGCCATAGTTGCTACGCTTGGCAGCAGTTTGGCAACCGTAGTTTTTTTATTATTTTGAGTCGTTATCAGGAAAATATCGCTACTCATTTCCTGTTTCAGTTATCCTATGTCGTTTCTAACGTCACCCAAGGCACGATGTGGGTCACACCTCTACACGGTAGTAATGAGAAAGATGATTTCCATAAAAACAGGCAGACAGACAATAACAAACTATTATAGGGAGATGCCACATCAATTTCCATTTATTGCATCGTTGAGTACCTGCGCAGGGGCGAAGCGAGTCTTTCATATTTTACATAGAATGCAGCGCGCTGTCAATACTGTTGAGCGCTGGGTCTCAATCACTCAAGCCACTATATCGATTGAGGATTTGCAAATGGACGCAATGATAACGCTCCTCGAGATCAACCGTCCAACTGATAAAAGTTATGCCACTAATAGGTCTCTTTAACTGAGTTATTCTTAGCTATTTGTCTAATTAGATACAAAACATGATTCCCGAAGGGTATAGGTATCTGTAATTTATTAAACACCGTCCGTTCCGGGAATGAATAATATTAGATGCCATTAATTGGGCTAAACCAATAAAGACGACATCTTCAGACACGTGTAGAGCTTTTTTGATACCGGATTAAAAAAATAGTTGTTTCCACGTATTCTAAATATTTCTCCGACCGGCCGAAGCTGTGTTTTTAATTGTTGTTTTTGTTCGGATTCCGTTTTTTGTGATTGATTCAGCATGCAGTTGTCATTGAATCCGTTCGGGTTTTGAGCACGTTTTTTTCCTGCGCCCGATCATCTGTATGTTTTAAGAGACTAAAACGTGGTTATTTATTATTTTCTCTGCGGTATGGTAATGCGAGACGTTTAATCAATATGATGAATTTCAAATACAGAACCAGTCTTACTCTTTATTAAAATTTATTGTGTTTCACTTCTCAGGTATGCTGTGCACGGGCACCAACATAGTTAACATATATGCCGTACCAGCAGAAGCGCTCGTAAAAAGTTACGATTATTTTTCCTGAATTATAAAAGATGTACGTTAACTAAATGCTATGCTGCACGTTAACTAAGATAAACGACATTAGAGTACGACCTTTTATGTAATATCGTGTAATCGGGAATTGAAGCCGATACTTCGCCAGTCATTCGCGGAGCATTTATCATATAATCGACCTGGCTGCACCCCTAGTATTAATACATGCCTTCTATAATATTTCATTAAGCGGTAATGTGTTTGCGATATGCGATCGCCATTATTGAATCGCCACTAAAATTTAACATTACCTTTAAATTGGTCGGAGGGATATTCCGAAATAATAACCGCAATGCTTTTGATGTTCTTATCTAAAGTTGTTTATGAGTTCTCATTAGTTACTTTAAAACTATAATATATATATATATAAAAACTATGCTGTGAGTGTTAACAATTTTATTAATATTATTCTTCCTTGTCAGCCCGTATAAGTCCAGGACTGGAATGAGCCCCATCCGCTGAGTGGTGGAGTTGCCAGAACACTAGCCCACTAGATCCAGCCACCATAATACACGTCTGGCACTTTAACGATCCTCCTTATCTAATCCATTATTTTTACGCCTGGCGTTAATACATTGCAATGCATCGAAAGTTAAGAAAGTGTTCTTTCTTATTTTCATTGGCATTCATTGCGTTTATTAATATACCCATGGGACGAATGACGAAATGATGATGGGGTGATGGATTTTCTTATACCTCACGCAACTAGGATTTTTAAGTTTTATATTTACAGTTCGAACTTAAGAATCATAATTATCATCATTACAGCGGGTATACGTGGTAGAGCCACGCTGCAGCTAAATTATGGCTGTAGCATGAATGGGTCGACTCGACCGGAGAAGGACCACGCTCTCACAGAATACGAGCGTAAAATAGCAGCTTAATGCTGCTGTGTTTCGTACGGTGAGTGTAGAGAACCGGAGACCCGTTTCACTGGAATCGAGGCATTCTATCTTAGGCTTCAAGGGTGACAACGCATCTGCGTTTCAATTCATAATCGAGGTTAAATGTAGATGTCTATGGCCCACAGCATCCACTTACTATCAGGTGGACTGTGTGCTTGTTTGTCACCCTCATCCTATAAAAAGGTCACAATTCTGATATCATATATCCCAAAGATTATAACGATATTTGATATGATGATCATTAACGAATTAACCTAAATAAAATAAATGATGTATGAAATTATGTTCAAATATAGACGAAATTCTGGATGGAACACATGGAACACTTTTTACGACACAAAGACAAAAGAAATATAAAAAGTATCAGGAAAATACACATGGAGGCGTCCCGTCCCTGACACGATGCGCCGTGCCGCGGGCAGAAGCTTATATCTACAATAATCAAATGAATTCGATAATCAAATATCCAAATGTTTGATTTTTTTTTAATTTCACCGATTCGGTGATTTTCGTTGATTGCTTCATACTGTGTTGGTAAAGCTTCTTAAGCAAAGCAATATGTACTCGTTAGTAATCCGTAAAATCAGTTTTACGATTAATGCATATCACTTACCAACGAAACAGCCATATTATCATGTTTGCACAGACCCAGATCTGAGGCAATTTAAAAGAGTAATCGCATCGACCGCCAGAACAAAATATAAACCGTTTTACGACCGCCCCCGTTGATTTATCTCTTATTCATAATTCGATGTTTCGGTACATCAGTGGATTTAATAACTCCAGATAGAGATCGCTTAGACCGATGTTAAACTGTTCGCGTCTTGTGTAACAATCATAAAATTCACATTAAGACGCATTAAGCGACCGATGCAGGAGAACTTCATGCTGTTCAAGTCTTTTATCCTTAATCTAGATCTATTTTAAAACGAAAAGAGATTCGGGAGGTTTATTGGCTGGCGTCATAGCTGATTTTATTGCTATAAATCGTTATTAAACCAACACTATTTTATTAGGGTTATTTCAGTGAATCTTACTTAGCATAAAACACGGTAAAGTGTCTTACTAATCAACCTTTTTACATGAAATTTATTTTATGATACAGTATTAAATATTTAGTTCGGGTAAGTATTAAATAGGAATTATCAGTAAGTACTCGATTCTGATTTCAAATAAGTGTAAAAAAATAAATCAAATTATATGAATGAAGACTAACTCACAATTTTAATTTACAAAACCTAAATAAACAGTACATATAATAATTGATGTTCTTACTATTTTAAATCTCAATAAGCTTATTTTTATTTAGCAAAGGTAAATATTTAATAAACGTACCTACTAAAGGATCAAAGCGCAACAATCTCACAACACTTATCAAACGTCCATAACAATTTGAGACGCGTTGTTATGGCGAGGTGCAAAAGTGGCTGACCTGACATCACGCTCGTGACCCTCGCCATAGCTTTCTTTCCCTGTTGCACCTGATCTCCGCTCTCTTTCACACATCACGCCCCCACCTTTCATAAGTATCTTTCTAAAGTCACATGTTTTCCTGGTGATTTCCAATTAATGAACTCTAAACGTTTGTTAGTAGATTCGAGTTTACTTCAGATTGCTGAGTACGTGGATCACGCAATGCTGGACTAGCAGGCTCTCGGTCCATCATCGTCACCTATTGTCATGTCGTCTTCCTCGAGCTTTATAAACAATCTTTTATTTTCACCTAAGAATATAATTGAAGCGCGCTTGTGGAATTTCAGTCTCTATTCTTATCGGGTGGTCCTTGCTGTGTTACAAGAGTATAAAGGTTGTTTTGAGCTGCCGCGCCGTGCCTGCGGTGTACCAACAGAATGAATTTTCGTGACGGGATATTTCTACCCATCTCAATCAATTTTTATTTTTAGTTAGTGATATTAATTTACGTCATAAACCTAAAGGTTATCTTTCTTTTCCTTATACAGGTAGGGGTAGCAAAAGAGCACAGAGTCCACCTGATGGTAACTGGAGGCTGTGGCCCATAGATATCTACATTTCTCGCGTTACGATGCGTTGTCACCACTGAGGATTAAGATGGAATGCCTTGTTTATAGTAAAACGGGTCTCCGTTTCTCTACACTTATCATACGAAACACAGCAGCATTAACCTGCTATTTTACACTGGTATTCTGTGAGAGCGTGGTCCTAACCCGGTCGAGCAGAGCCATTCGTGCTACAACCATAATATAGCTGCAGCGTGGCCCTAACCTCCATTTATTTTAATATGTGCTCTTGAATAATAATCAAAGTACCCTGTAGTGGCAGCGTAGCAGAATTGACTTCCCCCAATCATGCCGTGAGGACGGAGGGAAAACCGAAACAGGAAATGGACATTAGCGTGTTCCTGATAACAACTTAAAACAAATAAACTGCAGCAGAAAACCCGCCCGCCAATTATTACAACTATGGCTTTATCCCCTTCCCCTGGTCTTACTTTATTAGTTCTTACAAAATATTATAAGCACTTCATCCTACTTCATTCATCGGACAAATGTCATCACGAGATTGGTAATAAACGTTTTAAGGCATATTCTCTCTACAACGATGGATGCCCAGTTCTTTCAAGGTTAAAGAAGCAAAAATATTTTAAAGTTATGAGTAGTATTGCTCAATAAACAGAAAATGACGCTTTAATACAAATAAATCATTTTATTTTACCTATCTTACGTTCCGTGTGGAATCCTGCAATTAAAATTTCGAGCGCTTCCCGATGAGGTAGAGAATGAAATTTTGAAAGTAGCTCAGAAACGAATAACCATGTAGAAAAAAAAACTTGGTATATTAAATTTTTGGTATAAAATTTAAAAACAAATCACTTGTTTAAAGAACTAGTTTCAGAGTCAACACTATATCAAATTCTCGTGTAAAATAGATCTACACTCAAACAGTTTAAACAGACCACGATAGGAACCCAAAGGGTCGAACCCATCATAAGCGAAGTATGGTGCAGTATCTCACGATCGCACCTCATTACAAATTATAGCCGCATTCCTGCTTCAGACACTATTAAACAACGGCGTCCATAACGCGAAGCGTGAATACGGACTGCAATTAATGTGAGATAATGCAACTGCAAAAACTGGCGCGGAGTAAATGACAAATAGCGCACGTCGCAACAGTTGCATAAATTGTGACGGAGTTTACTGTTGGCCTTAGATGGCATATTTATCATGAGACTAAGTCAAAAAAGCCAAAACCTTTTGATTAACAACCGATATCTTTTACTTGTGTCCGCACTTAGCGCATAGCCACGATGTTCGTAAGTAGATAATGATTAAAATAGTGTAGAAGTACATTATTAAAACATACAGTCCAAGCGAGCACTGAGTGCTCGCGTGGATTTACTGTTTCACACTTCGAGTGAGTTCTTCAGCACTCTGAGTGCTCGCTTGGACTTTGGCCGCATACCATCACGTGGTCAGACCACGTGATGGTATGTGACCTATAGACATTTACATCTATTCTCGATTAAGAATCGAAATTCTGATGCGTTGTCATTTCTGAAGACTAAGATGAAATGACTCGTTATCAGTAAAAAGGATCTCCAGTTCTTTACACTCACCATACCAACATACAGCAGCATTATTCTGCTTTTTCACGTTGATATTGTTTGAGAGCATAGTCCTCGTTTGAGCCGACCCATTTGTTCTGCAACCATAGTACACCTGCAGCGTGGTTCTACCACAAAAATATGACGCATTTGTAATTGTTAACCAACGAAATCATCCTTTGAACAGAACATTAACGTAGCCCTCGCTCGTATCGTTTCGCAGTTTGAGCCACGGTCGTATTTAAAGAGGCACGAAGTAGAAATTAAATGTAATTAGAGGAGCAGGACGGCGCGCAGGAATCAGGTGGAAAAACCTGCGGAATTCGCTAGCGTTGTTCAACGTGTCGATTGCTTCGCACTAAGGGTTAGAACACATAGATTCGTCTCGACATTTTTTAAAGTGATTTTTTATTAATAATTAAATATAATAATTTTTTGTATAAAACTAAAGTGTCAAAGGATTTTACTGTCCACTTGATGTTAAGTTTCTACTGTCCATGGACACCTACAGTCAACATTACCAGAGATATCATATCCATGAATTGCTAACCAGCTAGTGCCGATATAGAAAAAAACCCTTCTTTTTTCGTTAAAAATAAAATTTCGTCACACTTTTTTCTTAATAAATTTTATTTATATATTTAATAATCATTTCTGAACACAAACATATATTGTTGCAGTTAAGTATGTGAAAAATTAAAAACTCGTAATTAGTATTGCTTACACGGTAATTTTTCGCTAAAAATGGTCATGGTCATTACCTGTTTATTGCTAGCCCAATAATTAATAAATAAAAAGATATCTTAAATTAATATTACATATAGAGTAGCAGTATAAAATTTTATATAAATATCTTTGTTTATGTTTATACTTGAATAAAACTAGACATTACGTATTCTATCGCGTTTAATATTTTTAATTCCCGACGTTTCGGGAGCTTTAGAGCACCTATGGTCACGGGAGGATTGAGATGTTTGACGTCCCAATGTCATAGTTAGCCCGGCTATCTTCAGTTTTCTAATATTAATTTTAAGTACGATCTACGCATATACAAAATATATTAAACGCGATAGACTCCGTATATCTAGTTTTAATCATTCATGTGTAGTGTTCGCGTAAATTTAAGAATCAGTGTTTGTACTTTTTACTTTTTTAGTTAAAATCATAAGATTAAAAAGCTGTACAGTGTGTAATGGGTTTTATTTTCGCAATCTCCCCGAACGCCTCTACTGTAGCACAAACGACTCCATCTATAACCAATTTGTATCGATACCATAGAAACCATAGAGAAACTAAGGAGTGACGTAGCGATGATTCAAATACTTATGTATTTAATGTGTAAGTATTTGTAGGATCATTTAGAGTCGTTTATAATATAATATTACATTTAAATAAAAAATAATTTTGAATTGACCGTAAGATGGCGATGTAAAAAAATCTATTACTCTATTTCGCCACGAGGGTGTCGTAAGCGACTGAGGGTAAAATTAAGAAAAATTTCATGACACCCGATAATTAGTGGTATATAACCATATCGTTTACTAATCGGGAGCAGAATCATAAGCGCAAGAAGTCAGTACTGCGGTCGCCAACTTACCAGTTAAGCGTGGCGATTAATGTACAACAGGAGAGTTCCATGTCCAGCCGTGAATTTCTACGAGTCAATAAAAATAAAGAATCTAATAAGTACCTAGATAGAATTAATACATTTTACAATCAGTTGCAAATTTTTTTTCTTATAGCGTCGTCACCCCTGAGGACTAAGATGGAATGCCTCGTTTCCCATAAAAAAAATGGTCTCCGGTTCTCTACACTCACCATAATCAGCAGCTTTTAGCTGCTATTTTGCGCTGGTATCGTGTCAGAGCGGGGTCCTACCCCGGTTGAGCCAACCCATTCATGCTACAACTAATATAGCTGTAGCGTGGCTCTGCCACGTAAAAAACTTATCACGTCTATAATGTTAAAACCATGAAAGACGGTTTGTATGACTATAAAATAAAAAATAAAAACATTGCCAGCACCAACGACCATCAGGCTGGTACTAACCACCCTCCCCCCACGGGTTCTCGCCTTGCCGTGGCGGCGGGGAACCCGCATGGTTGGCCCGAGGAGGCCACTCCGATCTAACAAAGGACTTGGCGAGGCCACTCCGAGTGGGCTTGGCGAGCCCACTTCGGATGTGTGTCGGTGGGATGCGGCGAGAGGCGTGTCCTCTCCCCCTACTGCTGCAGTCGAGGTGGAGTCGCGGAGCAAGAGGAGTGCTGGTATGGCGATGTGCCACTCGCCTTATCCTCCGTGACTCTGACGGGGCCGCACTGTTAATTGCTATAGTGATGGTGAGGCTGTGGAGCGATAGAAGTGTCGGTATTGCGAGGCGCCGCCCTCCCTACCTTCCGCAGCCGAATCTTGGTTGGCGACAGAGCCATAGACCAGATTCGCCACTGGGATCAGGAAGGCTGGTGCTTCTGATTGCTCGTTTTTCCTGGCCCCACGGCCTTCGCGCATCGAACACGGGAGTGTCTGTTACGCAAGTGAAAACGGAGGCAGCGGCGGAGGGCGCGCCATGTGTTCTGGTCAGATCAGTAGAACTTGAAGAACCTTGCTGCTTTGCTGCACGCTTCATATCAAAATCAAACAATGACCATTTTCTTAACAGTTCTATACAATCTTATTTTCACAGTGATTTTTGTTAAAAAGATGGAAACGCATGAAATCTTTGAAAATAAATTAGGGATTTTAATATAATATTAACTAAAATGTGTGATGTGACAAGTAAAGGACCGAAAAAAAAGATTTATCCAATTATATATTTTTAGAAATTGCAAGATATAATAAATAGCTATAAAATTTAAAATTACAGCCTATATAATATACGTTTTACTGCTGGTAACAGACCTTCTCTGATTTCTAACAAAATTAAAGAACTAATAAAAAACCACGCTGCTTCAGTGCGTGTTGGCGGACTAATTTTTTTTAAATTATTTAGTAGTATTGATCAAGTATAAACTTATCCTAAATTAATTTTAAGGGCTATATCGATGTAATATTTTTTACACTTTACTATGAAATTTAGTTTTAAGCTTTTACTTGGTTTGACAAACGGGACAGCCAGGTTATTTCGCCTACTTTAAAAAAATATTGATACATTTTTATTATGTGTAAAGATTCGCATCGCGTTACCATAACACTGTACAACTTATATGTATTCGTTTTTTGCAGGTAAGTTCCAGAATTCACCTTGTACTCGTAGTTCAGAAAGTAAGTGACTATATTTTGTACGTGGTAGAGCAAATCTGTTGCTATATCGTGGTTGTAGCATGACGGGTTGGCTCAACCGGGGTAGGACCATGGAAAACGTACCTGTATTTTGATTCTTGATCGTGGATAAATGTAGATGTCTATGGGCCACAGCATCCACTTACCATCTGGTGGACTGTCCTCGTATAAAAAAGTATACATGAAAGAATTCCTCGTTCGAAAAAAAACACTCAAAATTAAAAACCTTGTAAGTGTGAAACTTGCTTCTAAAAGAAATATCTAGTAATATTACATAAATTAATTCTTTTAAACACAGTGCTTAGTAAAAATGTAATTTTGCACCAAATGGCTACCATTAATCACTTCTACCACCCACACACTTACGAATGCATAAGTGTGTAAACACACATACAAACGCTGACAGTGAGGTTGGAGCGCAAGCCGCAACATTATTGCGGAGGCTCAGTCAACGAGTCCATTAGGTGCCAAACATCGCGCGCAAAGCAGACATGTATGAGTTACAGCCAATAACGGATATAACTGATAATTATATAGCGCACTGAGTGTTTCGAGTACTTTGTCCGGCATTGTTTACAAATATCAGCCACGATTGACCAGAGCTTGCCGTTATGTCGATTAAAATATCGATGTAGACTCATGGATGAAAACAATTTTTACTTCTATTTACATTTTGTTACCAAATATATACATTACTTTGAAAAACAAAAACATTTGATAAATTTACTCAAATATGAAAGTTGTGTGGATATGTTCATGTTTGTATATTTGTAGCTCAATCATGCAAAAGCATCTGAATGGATACTTATGGAACTACGTACCTAGGCTGTATTTTTGTAAAAAAGAAACTCTAGAATCTACGAAAAATTACAGTTTTTTGGTGCTAAAAACTTACCAATAGGTAAATATAATCCCTTGTCTGAATGTTACGGATCGTGTAACTTCATGTAACGACTTCACCGGTTAAGGTCATATTTACACAATTTTGTTTTGCCGAGACGATAGTTCATAGTAATGCTAAGATCTACAGGTGGCGCTGTAATCAATTTATGAACCTATTTTTTCCTATTTTTTTAAATGTATGTGCCATAATGATTCATTTTTACGATATATGTTGGTATAGTGCCGTAAAAGAATCTTTACATTGTAGAACGCTCAGTGATTTCAAGTGAAACTCATTGCACCTCCTACCGAAACGGACAGAGCAACGTAGGCAACTTCAACCGGGCTAGCTAATAGTAACATACATTATATCGGTAATGGTTTCTTAAATTTACGCGAACACTATACTTGCCTGATTAAGGATCTCAGCGCTTCCTCGAAAGATAGCCAGGCTAACTATGACATTAAGGCGACAGACATCTCAGCCCCCCGTGACCATGGGTGCTATAAATCACCCGAAACGTCAGAAATCAAAAATAAGTTAATTAAACGCGATAAAATCCGTATAAACAGTTTACATGCATCGGTAATACAAAATGCAACAGAACACTTAAAAAATTCAGAGGTAACATTGAATGTTTAATTATTTGTAAAGTATCTTCCGGTGGGTATCTTAGTGCTCAGTGGGGAAGACGCATGCGCTTTGTGTATTATTTAAGGGTGAGTGTGGTTGTCTATTTGCCACAGGGTCCACTTACCATCAAGTGGACGCGCTCTCGCTTGTTACCTTTACTTGTGTAGTCATTGTGTGTGTAACACCAATCACCGTTTACCGTTACTATTAAAAATAAAACTGAACTCCAAATTTACCAGCACAGACGTTCAATCGCGACCAAAGTTATTCCCGTATAAAGTAATTTGTTTTTGTAGCAATGTCGAAACGTTTGTTTGAATGGAAGATGGCAACAGTGCAGAAGAAACATTGTCATTATTTGGGATATAATTTCGAAAGGCAGCGAGTCAGACGAAGAAAAACCACACACGACTTTTACGGTGACAGCCACGATGCTTTATGTGCCGGCTGTCTGTCAGGTGATCACTCGATTAACATTAAAAACTACAATTAACCAGACACTCTCAATGTCTTTTAAAATATTATGAACATTTGCGATTTCGAAACATGCAACTTTGTCTACGCGACTTGTATGCATTTAAAGTCAAATGGTAACAAATTCATTTGGTGAATTATCGAAAACATTGTATTTTCGTTCATCTCATGATATTCGTTTCTAAAATTATTTAATATACTGACCTTTTTGACTGGAATTGAGACGTTCCATCTTAGTTACAGGTGACGCATCTACATACCAATGATAGATGTCTATGTGCCACATATCCACTTACTATCAGGATAAAGGTGACAAATGGATACACAATCCGGGTATAGGTTTATCACCCTTACTCTATTTTTTTAATGTACCTACATTCCAGTCGACTTGCTTCAAAATCAAGTGTATATGAAGAGGGCATGCAATATACATAAATAAGTATTCCATTTAATATTGTCGATTTTCAACATCATCCGAAAACTTTCGGAAATAAAACGTACGTGATTGACCGCCGACGCTGAGCCACGACGACCTTTCACGATTAATTTGAATAACATCAATTAAGTGAATCTCTAGAGTGGACATAAAACAAGCCTGGTCGTCGGGCCCAACAATGGCGCTCTTGTGCGGCCGCGGTCGCATAAAAACTCTTATCACATAAAATATTAATAGAAATGCACGTGCGTTCATTGTCAATAAATTACCCAAGTGACGGAGCAATAAAAAATATATTTGTTGCGTAGTGAATGGGAGGCTGCGAGGACCGAGGAGGCTTCGATGTGAGGTAGCCAATAAAAGTGGCTGGTTTGCGCTCGTAAACTTCCGCCGTAGACTGCGTGGCGAGACTCGATGCGAGGTCGCCCGCACCGCCGCACATCCTTCTAACTAAAATTGTATACATTCCCACGTAAAGCCTATTTAAAAACACAAAATCCAAAAGAATTCTATCAGAATTTACAGAGAGCATTAATTCTTACCTAAACATTTTACATTCGTCTGCATTGTTATAAACATTGTTGTATAGTGCATTCAAACAATATTGCACGAGATAATCTAATACAGAACGAACCGTATACGGTATTTAAAATTCATTTTAAACATAATGTGCTCAAGATAATTCGAACAATTATTTAAAATGCCAAAACACTAGAAGTGTCCCCGTAACGTTGCGTACGCGCCTAATGCGATCCGTAACGTAATACAAAAAGAGCTATGAATGTTGCATGAGCCACGTGAATTGATTCGAGAGGTTTTTTCCAGAGCTAAGTGCAGCATCAAAAGGTCAGGGGACTTAAATTAAATTAGACTGTATAAATAATTTGTAGAGAGCCTCCGACATTGGATGGACGGTTTGACGTGCCGCGTTCAGATATGATCGGTGACCCGCCGGTACAAGCTCACCTCCTAATCTACGATTCCATCTCTTAATACCTCGTCTTGTTTCGTTATCGAACAAAAAACATGTAATGCTTTTAATTAGATTAAATTGATTTATTTTGTATCGATCGATCATGAAGATAAAGTCCAATGGCGGAGGTAATTAGTGCTGCAAATAATGAACGTAACGAACTTAAGCCGATAGTCTACTGTAGTGGATGAATTTTTCGGATAGCGAAGCAGTGTGAACTCGACGGTGTTGTTTATTTTTTAGTTTAAGTTAACGAGCTCTTGAAGTTGATATTTTATTATTATATTTATGCGACTTTGTATGATCTGAGCGACGTAACCGTAGTAAAGCATTAGTTATGCAAACATAATAGTTGTAAGCAAAAAATGCGGACATACTTATTTCAATAATCAACGTCTTTGATGTAGCCGACAAAGCGCCATCTGCACTTTATTTCGACCAAAAGTTAATATTATATTAATTGTTTCTTTATTATTTAATTTTTGTTTCTAAAGCTAACCAAATTGCGACGCACTCACGTTTTGATACATTATCCGATGAGTAGGTACCTCCTAGACTCATTGATTTTGTCAAATAATTGCATATTTAACTTTTTTAAAGTATCGAGTACTAAAAATATATGACTGGCTGCATTCTGATAGTTTGAAATGACTTATTTTTTTTTTTTTTGATTGACAATACTGGTCAAACATGGAACTACACAAATAAATTAAACAATAACAATTCGAATTCCCTTTATTTATAACGAAAGCTTTATTGTAGTTTTTAATTTATTTATCTTAAGTTACCTTTTATATTTTGGTAACATTGTGTAAATGTAACTTATGACTGTACTCGTAAATATTTTACAACGAAAACTTTCGTCAAGATCTAATTTCCACATACTGGTAATGGGCATCAACATTACCAGTGCGTGGGGTGGGTTACAGATTCTCCAATCCATTAGACAAATGTCTTAAGAAACCCATGCTTGTTGACGGATTCTTAAAAAGTCCTATATACATCTGTGAATTAAAAAAGCTAGTAAGTAGTTTTTCTATAATATTTACTACTTACAACGAGTAGCATCTTCTAGCATTATCTGATAAGTGGCACTGTAATCGCATTCAGTCCAGAAAACTTTAACATATTTTTGTTTAACGTAATTACACGAAAACCCTTAATTTCATAGTTTATTTTTTTCATTCAAGTGTCTTTAGATTATTTAATAAAACCAAACATAAAATTGAATAAAAACTTTAAAATTGTAAAATAAGTTTAATGTAATAATTGCAAAAGCTTAAATCTCTACCCCAATGAACGCTTCAAGGGAATACGAATTCAAAATCAAAGCAAACCGAAATCGGAAAAAAAAAGCAGAGCCACCCAGCTTTATTGACAAAGTTTCTCATGTATTTGACGAAACAATAAGACACGTCCGTCCGACCCTCGATCGTGATCCATAAAGCGCGAACTTAGCTAATGAAAATTAAAAAAAATGCAAGTACACCTGTACAAATCATTTGCACTTAAATACTAAATAGCATCCTAATACATTCCCTTAACTATATCGGTCTAAGAGTGACAATGCTTTGTTGAATATATTTAAAAATGCAAATATGCTTTGCTGTTCCATATCTACCTGCGCGAGCTTGCAGCTTATTGTCTAGCCTTGAATACAAACTGCACAGCCGGCATGCGATGCATCGTGACAGGGTTGGCATGTTGTATAATTATTTATTTAAGTTTAATTAATGAAGAGAGGAATGCCTACTAAAATTAAATCAAAATGTCGCTATGCAACAGGTAACCATTTAATAACTCTCTATAAGGTACTTAAGCATTTAAAAAGCGAAAAAAAATTTATAAAAGTAAGATATTTTAATATTATTTTATACGAAAACACCAACTTTTCACGTAAACTTTTCATGTCTGTACTTCACTGTTTCAATATTTTTGTCTATCATAAAGTAAAAAGGACATAATTGTGAACGCACCCCTGTGTTAGTTCGTACGCCTCTAACAAAAGATTCTAATAATTATTATTTTTCATCTGCTACGTTTTTGTCACAGTTATCAATCAACGCAAGGGACGCTATCGTTTTTCTTACTCACGTTGATTCTTTTAAATTTAGCCATCTCTTTCATACATCATCCAATGTAATTATATGAACACCTGGGCGCAGAAGAATGTCGCACAAAGAGACAAGTACTGACGATCCGGAATCTTAGATCGGGAATATTTGTTACCGAGAAAGCCTTTGGCTTCATTAATTATGGAACACAATGCTCTTTACAATTTTGTTAAATTATGTTCTTTGAATGCTGTCATATTATTTGATTAATTACTTTAGGTACAGCTATGTTCTTGTTAATATAAATAGATTTTTTTGTTATTCGTAACAAAGATTTAAGATTGAAATTAATGTTAAGATGACTCATATAATATAATAATAATTTAAAAATATTACAAATCACAACAATAAATCACTAATAGAACACAGCTTTATGATGAAAAGTTATAAGTGAAATCAAAAGCGACCAATGAAATAAATCATCATAAAAATAGGATATCTTACTTTATTGGCCCTTCTTATACGATCGTTGATAATCAACGAAAAATCAATGAAAAATCCTTTTTCTCTTAAATGAAGTATTACTTAAACCTGTTACTTCGATTGTAATTCTGCGAAAACACAGAGGTATAGAGAAAATTAATACTATCTCTAGTTACTACTAAATTATTTCTAAGCAAAAAACAATGATTACTATAAATAAGGCCCTATATTTTCACACTACAGTTAAATTTCACTACTAAAGTTCAACTTTACTGAGTCACAATAAATTAAACAAATAATTTGGGACAAAAAATTTCCAAATCCGTTAAACGTTTACTAGATACACAAATGAATCAGATATGCCCTCTCGGAGCAAAAGAAGAAAAATTATCTTTTAAAGAGCCATCTAACTACATCGTAATGGTAGAAAAGCTAAACGTGTAACTTAAATAAAATCTGTAAGAAAATATGAAATATCTTTTATAAACAATTCAAAACACGTTCATTTGTTTATTAAAAAGTGAAACTCAAAACGTCGAAACCATGTTAGTCCTCAGGAGTGACAACGCATCTGCGTTTTGATTCTTCATCGAGGATGGATGTAGTTGTTTATGGACCACTGCATTCATTTACCATCTGGTGGACTGTGTGCTTGTTAGTCACCACCATTCAACATAAAAAACAACAAACCTATGTCTATTCATTCAAAATAAATGATTTTACGTAATTTTTATATATTTTCGTAGACTATAGAAAAGCTTAGTTAGAATCTATATATCGGCAATAAGATGTCGAGTTGCACTCCTTGCCACGTCGTTAATAAAGAAATATTGCGAGCTATTGATACGTTGCGCGATAGAGCGCTCGCGCCGCCCCGAGCGCGGTTAAGTCGCGCCAATATTAATTATAAGAGCGGACCTTTACTTACAAGAGATGTTTTATCTGATACGAACTAAACTCGAATAATAATAACACTCCCAAGTCAAATTTAGAAATATTTTTCTTACACTTTTAAACGTCTTGCTCTATATTAAACATGAAACAAAATATGCGAGAAGCCCTGATGGTGCCATATAATAAGCCCTAATAACAAAAAATAGTAACAAAAATGAAGGGCAAAAGAGAATAATAATAACGAGCGAAACGCCCAAGAATGCTAAACCCTAATTTTACAGACCAGACCAGAGGAGCAGCACCATTAATGCAAGGACATCGGCTCTGATATTCGGATATTCTTGCAAAGTTCTTTATCCGAAAAACCGTGGCAGTCATTCCTACGTCCACTAGAACACATCAATAACGTATCATACCCCATATACAACCGTATCATCCTAGCTTAATATAACGTATATGATTCCCGTTCTCACGGTTTAAGTTCATTTTGTTAAGAATGGCGCGTTAAAGTTATAGTGTTGTAGTAAAATTTATTAAAAAAAACAGGTAGGTCTAGAAATCTAGATAAATACTTTTTTACCTCTAATTATTAAGTAATGACAACTAGGAACGACATTTTGTATCTTTTATAAATAATTAGATTTTTTTGTATAGAATAGGGGTGACAAACAAACACACAAATCACCTGATGGTTTGTGAACGCTGGGGCCCATAGACATTTACCTACATTTATTCTCGATTAATAATCCAAATGTAGATGCGTTGTGACTCCTGAGGACTGATATGGAATGCGTCGTTTCCAGTTAAAAGGGTCTCCGGATATCTACACTCTCCATACAAAACACAACAGTATTAAGTTGCTACCCCAGTCAACTCAACTCATTCATGTTACAATTATAATATGCAACATGGCTCTACTACGTACAAAATATTTTCTTTACACAAGTGGCAAAATTAAAAATTTTGTGCAAGCGACTTCAATGTAATAAAAATGAAAACAACATTCAATTAAATACTCATTATTAAGGATAACTCAAAAGCAACTAGTCGTCAGATCTTGATTAAATTTATATTGAATCACAAGAGTAGTACCAGCTTTCAGATAAAAAAAGAATTATTAAAATCGGTTCAACCAGAGAAAAGTTCTGGTACACATAAAAAATATACGGTTAGAATTGAACACCTCCTCCTTTTCAAGGTGGTAATAACTAAATTAAATTAAAGTGACATCGAAACCTGCAGTCCACATGACGGTAAGTAGCCACTGCGGACCGTGGACACCTGCAGGTAACTTTAATAAAAAAAGCTCTCCATCAGACCGGAATAGCACCACTCTATAGACCGGAGTAACAGCGCACGGATTGTTACTAAGCGGTAGAAATAGATAAACGTACCCAGACGGACTTATAACCAGAAAAAGAGTAGTACCACTTAGTTGATTTAATTTTAATAATCTGTGTTTCTATCTTAACTAGAGAACTTATCTAGAGGTCGAGATATAACATTTATTAGGTTTTACCTTCTACAAACAAGTGCTGATAACCCACTGAAGGGCAAGTGGTAGTGTACAGTGTGGTGAGACAGAAGCGTATTCATTCTGGCCTTGAACACACCCAGTATTCCGAAATGAAACCCCAGTGTTCCGAAATTTAAGCATTTCGAGCGCAAAGCGCTTGTAGTATCACTGATCTGTTGTAGTTAAAATATTTATTTTATGGTAAATATATGAAAAATATTATTCAAAAGTTAGTCTTATATCACCTTTTCTGTCAAAGTCTTTATTTAATTTATCATCATCATCATCATTACAGCTGTCCATTGCTGAACATGATTAAGACTGAGTGTGAGATTGTCACAAATCACGGCCCTGAGCTACCTGCATTCTTTGACTCTCTACATATTTCATCGTCGCTCTATCTATTGGAAGTCACCTACCTCGGTGCCAGTATGAGGTTGCCACTCGGAAACCTTACTTCCCATCAGTGGGCGATTCTTCAAACAATATGCCTACTATGGACAAAAATATTTGTCTCAATTATTTCACATTAAGTACTCCGTATCTGGCCGACCGAGTTTTGTGAACCTATGTTAAAACATTATCTAAATATAAAAAGTTATTCAAATTGTTAGAACCGCTTTCTGGAGATTGATTACATATTATGTAATTACTTTCTTTAACAATTCAATTACACAATCGACCTAATTTACATTATACTAGCTTTTTCAGCATTTCTACAAAAATTTATCGAATAGAGTTGAACTTATTTAAGCAAATATGAAAAGAATATCCAATTTATTTTGATATCGGGTTGTCTTCTACCCGAGATCAAAATACCGTAACGTAATAATATTTTAATAAAAATTCATGGAATTTTGGGCTCATTTCAGCTTGTTATAAAGAATGTTTCCGTATAAACACACAAGTGATGAAATTTCGGCGTGTTAAATTGAAACGATATCGACGGTCAGCAAATCCAGACCGTGTTTGTTTAGGGCGAGCCCACCCTAAAATATTTATTTTATCTCGGTTTGCCGAAGTCGCGTCAATAGTTTGTTTCCATTTTTACCCTGTCTTAAAAGATAGGATTTTCGTTCATAATTTATATGGCTGTTATTGGCCAGTGTTTGCATGGACATTGGTGAAGATATTTAAAACTAACATCTTCCGAAGAAACGTTATCTAAACCAAACAGTTTCGCGGAATTAAGCCGTCCTCCAGGTGATTATTGATTTTCGTTTTATGATCTGTATTCTAATATCCTGTTTGCTTTGTACTAGACATGTTCAACAGCCATGATTATCTGTCTTTGCTTTTGAATAAAAATAGGTCAAGTTCGGCCCGCGCTCTTCTTACCACGACCCAACATGCACACGTTGTTTAAAAATAGATCAAGATAATTTTATTCAATATGTAATCTACTTACATCTCCGACATCTTCTTTCACAAATCTTTCTTATTCTGAGGCTGGATATAGACAATTTTAAGAAAACGCTTAATACGCGGTAGAGCCACAAGTTGTAGCACAAATGAGTCGGCTCGACCGGGGAAGGACCACGCTCTCACAGAATACCAGCGTGAAATAGTAGCTTAATGCTGCTGTATTTCGT